>CM075807.1:65875386-66123413 GCA_037975025.1 Excoecaria agallocha | reverse complement strand
ATGCATCTTTGCCATCAAGAAATACTAATAACGTAATACTTAAGGGAAAAGTCATTTGGCTTCTCAATTTGATAATGAATGAGCTCAGATGATGCAATAGACTTCGTGGTCGAAGACTTCAGAAGAAGGAGAAATAGGAGAATCTCCATCAATGAGCCACGAGCCCATGACGATGGAAGAATGAGGGTCAAAATCCCAGGCAGGTATGAAAAGGGGAAGGGGAGAATATCTTCGTGCAGAGACTCTCCATACATCTCCAGTAGATCCTCCACCTCATCCATTGGAGACAATCTATCCTTTATGTGCATGCCAAAATGCAGCTGCACGAAGAGACGTAAGCACGAGTTCACCTCAACGGCCATAAGCAGTGAAGACAAGTGGTTCAAGCAAATACTCAAGTAGTTTGGCTTGACGGGACCCAAAAAAAGGTATGTTTGAGGAGAATACCTGTAGAAATACAACTTTTTCATTTTGCAAGGAGATCATAAAGTTTGCGCTACCTTCCAGGTGGAGAGATATGGTAATGGACAAGTACACAGGTAAAATTGACCCTGCCACTCATCTTGCAGAATATCTAACTAAAATGCAAGTTTACACCTACGATAAGAGGATTGCCTGCAGGATCTTCCCCACCACCCTGGGAGGAGATGCTCTCAATTGGTTTCAGGAGCTCCTTCAGGAATCAATCACCTCCTCGGACAACTCAAAGAACTATTTGTCACACGATTTATTATGAAGACACTAGCATCGAAATCGGTAAGTGATATGTGAAATCTTTACCAAGGAACTTATGAAAGTCTTAGAGACTACATCGACAGGTTCTAAGCCATGATTTTAGAGGTGAGAAACGTAAGTGTGGAAATGGCAATCACCGCCTTGGCTGGAGGCATCATTAATCGGCCACTGTTTGAGTCGATTATAACAAGGCCACCAGTTAGCTTTTTTTATTTGATGGAAAGAGCTAGACAGCATATTCAGTTAGATGATGCCTTGAGATCCAACTGGAGGATAGACTCCAACATCTAGATGGATGCTCATTTAATCAAACTTCTATATCCGAGCAGATAGCAAGGAGCCCAAAAAGAGCCTCCACTTTAAGAAATCTAGGTAAAAAAAAGAATGCCGAACGGGTTCGATCCGATCAAAATAGTGACTGATAATGGTCATTTATATAGTGTTTTTAGTATGTTTTTAGGTGTTTAATTAGGTTAATTTTGTGTTAATTAGGCTAGATTTGAGTTTAATTTGTTAGTTTTATGTTTTTAGAGTTAATTATAAATTTTGGTGTTTTTCAGGGTTAATTTGAAAGAAAAATGACTTAATTGTAAAAAGGGCAAAAATTTGGGCCAAAACTGCAAATATGGAAAATTTATGCAAGAAAGTGATCGTGAGGTCCAGAAGATCGATGCATGGCCACGTGAAAATGAATGAAGAAGGAGACATGGCCACGTGAAAGAGTTTTTTGAAGAATGAAGTAAGGACACGTGACCACGTGTGAAACAAAGGAGGAAATCACGTGGCCACGTGTGAGAAAGACCAAATGCAACACATGGCCACGTGATGGCAATTCCCACTTCATGAAGGATTCTCAAACTTCTTATTTTAGGCAGAAATTACTTCCTATTTGATTTTAAGAGTTTGAGAAGGAATCCAAGACATCTTTTGCCTATAAATAGCAGTCTAAAACACCAAAGAAAAGGGAATTAGTTTTAGGAATTAGATTAATTAGGGGATCAACCTTAAAATTTAGCTTTACTTTTCTTTAGTTTGTTTTTACGTTATTTTGCTTTCATTATTTTTCTTCAGCTTTATCTTTAGTTTTTAAATATGTTTAGGAAGTAGTTTTTCTTCTTTTGCTAATGGATCCTTGAATTCTTATATTTTCATTGTTATAACTTTATTTTGAGCTTAATTTCAATATCGGTTGATTATTTCTTGGTTTTAAGCATATTCTTATCTTTGATTGTGTTGAGATTGATTGTTGGTTTATTGAATAAATAACTAAAAATTGGTTTTGACATAGTTAATTATCTGAAATATGAGATGATTATGTGTGAATTTTATTGATTAATACTAAGAGAGGAGGAACTAAGAATGAATTAGAGTTGAATCACTTGAGAAAGGCTTCAATGAATATTTAGGAAGTTAAAACTAGATTTTCATGCTAAGTATTAGATTTGTCTATGAGTGTAATACTAAGAATGATATACTTGAATAAAGATATCTTGGTTTATTACTAGTTTTTCCATAATCACTGGTGTTTATATTGAATTTAAATCATTACAATGAAAGTTAAGGTGGATAGTTCCTTTAGCAAGAGAATTCCAGTTATTGCTTTGTTTTTAATTCATGTTTTAGTTTTTGTTTTGTTTAATTGTTTATTTTGTTTAATTTTTGCTTTTAAATCAAAAACATTTGGGAAACAATCTCGGATTAATTTAATTCATATATAGGTATTATCTTTAGCAATCCATGTTCCCTTGGGTACGATATTTTGGGGTCTTATTCTATATTTTTCTATATTACTAGCCGATCTAGTACACTTGCTAGACACCGGTCAGTAACCAGTAGAGTTAGACTCGAACCCTTACTCTGCTCAATACCAATCCAGCACAGGTGTTGATGTAGATTAAGAAAAACACCAAAAATTAATTTTGCCCAAGAAGATATCCGAGAGGAGCAAAATCACCTGAAACCATAACAAGTATTGTAAGTTTTATAGAGATGTCGATCACACAACCGACAAGTGTTATCAGCTGAAAAAAGAAATTAAGCTACTCCTGCAAAGAGGGTACCTAAAAAATTTATAGGTCTGGCTAAAGGGAAAAGTCCCTGTAGACAGTCGAATCTTAAGAAAGATTATTCTAACTCGAACAAAGACAACGAGCGAAAAAATTCAAAGAATACTGATCCTCGCAGACTGTACGTCGGGGTTATAAATATGATCATCGGAGGGTCGTCCTATGGAGAATACCTCTTCAGGAAAAAAAAGAAAAAGGTGTTTACATCTCCCAGTCAGCTGAACGGCTAGCCCCAATCACCATATCCAGTGAAGATGCACGAGATATAATGTTTGACAATAAAGACGCTCTCATCATCAGGGCACAGATCAATAACTTTGACATGAAAAGGATATTAGTGGATAATGGTAGTGCCATGAATATGCTCACTCTTCAAGCTTATAGAGCCATGGGACTGTCGATTAGGGAGCTAAAGCTAAATGCCACCCCGCTGATCGAACTCAGCAACGCTACCATCCAGATAGTAGGATCTATCGAGCTATTTGCTAAGCTTGGCTAGGAGGCCCTCGCCCTTGCATGCAAGTTAATATTTATGGTTATTGACATGATTTTTGCCTATAACGCCATTTTTGGTAGCCTTTACTCTTTCAAACTGGAGTTGTAACCAGCGAATGGTACATAGTGATAAAAATTCTGACCAGAGGAGGTGTTGCCATTCTAAGGGGTGACTAGAAGGAATCTAGAAAGGCCTACATCACCATGATCAAACAACAAAAAGAGGCATGATGGTGGAGCCAGGGCTAAAGCGATTTGAGCAAGCGGAGGGACTAAGGATGGATCCCGCAAAAGAGGTTAAGGTGAAGGCACTGTCAAAAGATAAAAACGTTCAAATAGGCACTAGCATGAGTGTAAAAATTGAGGAGGCCGTTATGCAGGTCTTGATGATCAATTAGGCATCTTTTGCCTGAAAGCCAGAGGACATCCACGAAATTGATCCTAATGTAATCACCCACAAACTTAATATGGATCCAACCTATAAGCCGATTAGGCAGAAGTTGTGAAGGCATGCATCTGATCAGAGAAAATTTATTTTTGAGGAGGTTGATAGACTATTGAAAGCAGGTATGATCCGGAAGATCGATTACCCAAAATGGCTCGCCAATGTAGTCCTAGTGAAAAAGAAGTCGGAGAAGCTGTGGATGTGCTTAGGCTTTACAGATCTTAACAAGGCATGACTAAATGATAGATACCCCCTGCCCAGCATATATCAACTGGTAGACGCCACTACTAGTCACGCCATCTACTTCTTCCTCGATGCATATGCTGGATATCACCAAATTATAATGTGGCTGTTGGATTAGGAAAAAGAGAAAGGAAAAAAGGAAACCTATGAAGCCATTTGTAGCTTGTGAAGC
The DNA here is from genome assembly GCA_037975025.1 of Excoecaria agallocha. Lineage (NCBI taxonomy): Eukaryota > Viridiplantae > Streptophyta > Magnoliopsida > Malpighiales > Euphorbiaceae > Excoecaria > Excoecaria agallocha. The sequence goes on along the minus strand of CM075807.1, from coordinate 66,119,257 downwards.
TCCAATCCGAATTCAGGTCTCTTCCTTTAAAGCTCCAGCAAAATGAAGAACACAACCTAAAATAAATGCAAAAAATTGAATATAACCCTAACTTACATTGGAAAATAGATCTAATCTAAGGTTTACATTGAATTAAATCTAACTTATAGCATAAAATGAAGGGAAAACACAAGAAAATTGGAGGAAAAAGCCCTAGATCTAAGTGTGGCAGCTCTGCTAAACTCTCCCCCCTCATTTTTTGCCAAAAAATACAGTTTTTATATATCTGCAGATGGCTATGGCTGAGACAAAAGTATTCCAACCGTGCCCAGTCAGCTTAGGCATGGTTGGGACAAAAGTGTTTTAACTGTGCGCACCTTCTGGACTAAAAAAACTCAAATTTTGCATTGGCCACGGTCGAGACAAATGGTCTCGGCCGCGGCCTTTGAGAGAAAAAAAATTTGGCCTATTAATGTATCAGTTTCTGAATATTTCACCATTAGATCGAGTTGAAATTTTAACCATAGCTTTGTAACATCTTGATGTAAATTTTCAACGGTGCAAATTGGATTATGATGTCTAAAGATAATTCCAAAAAATGAAATGGTGTGGATTGGGGATTATTCAATTGGCACAGCTGGGACCATTTTGTTCCAGCCGTGCTTTAGCCTATTTTTCTACACACGAGTCAAAAATATCTCATTAAATACACCAAAATATTGTAAATATCAATATAATTTCATTTGGCATAAAAAGAGAGTTATTACACAAAACATTGAAAATCATGCAAAATAAGACATAAACATAAACAAAAATATATTGAAATTGAATAATAAAATTAGAGTTATCAGTCCGTTTGGGTCAACCGATCAGAAAAATTCTTCAGACTCCGAACCTGGAGGAAAAAATGGTGGGATAGACAATCAAACTCTAATCGTGGGATGTGAGGTATAAGCCAAGGAAGGAAATAAAGGCCCAAGCTTTGAAAAATTTTATTGCTGAGTTTGCTGGCAAAAAAGTGGCTGATCAGTCCCAACCTCCGAGGTGGGAGATGATTGTGGATGGAGCAGCGAATGAAACCAAAGGAGGAGTAGACATCGTAATAACAGGCCCCTTGGGCGTCATCATAAAGTGTGCAATAAAACTCAGCTTCAAAGTTTCGAATAATATGGCAAAGTATAAGGTACTTCTTCAAGGCATAAGACTGCTCTATGTTGTTCGATCGGAGTCGGTCACCATAAAGAGTGATTCCCAGCTTCTAACTAGCCAAGTCTTAGGCACCTTCAGAATAAGAGAGACCAGTATGATTCAATACCTGGAAAAAGTCAAGGTCGCATTCAAGATGTTAGAAGAGTCTAGATCAGAGTGGATCCTGCAGAAGGTGTCGAGAGATCAAACAACCACTTCTGATCGTCTTGCAAAGATGTCTGCTTCTGAGTAAAAAGTGATAGAAGAAAATATCACAGTTGTCAACCAAGTGTCCTCCTCCTTAGACGAGCCAGAGATGATGGAGATTGAGCCAGCATAAGATACTTGGATGGGCTCCATCAAGCGATACCTGCAAACAGAGCAACTATCCGAAGATAAAGTGGAAGCCCGAAAGGTATCATGTAAATCTCTAAATTATTCTATTATTAACGATGATCTGTATAAAAAAACTTTCAGTCATTCCTGGCTCAAATACATGATGGAGGAGGAGGGAAACTACATCCTACGAGAAATTCATGAAGGGATTTGTGGGGCACACGAAGCTGGCAGGACCATGGTGAGAAAAGTACTCCAAACCGGATACTTTTGGCCAAGTATCTTCAAAGATGCCCAGAAAAAAGTGAGAAGATGCCAATAATGCCAGATCCATGGAAGAGTCATTAGACAACTAGCAGCAGATCAACAACCGATCGGGATTGCGTGGCCATTCAACCAATGAGTCCTGGACATCCTAGGATCCTTCCCCCAAGGCAAAAGGAAAATGAAGTTTCTCATTGTAGCCATTGACCACTTCTCCAAATGGATTGAAGCAGAGCGTCTAGTGACGATCACGACAAAAAGGGTTAGAAATTTTACCTGAAGGGATATTATTTACAGGTATGGCTTATCTAATGCTTTTATTACAAATAACGGTAAGTAGTTCAATAGTTCCATCTTTAGAAACTTTTGACAAGATCTCAATATAGGCCTCAAGTTCACCTCTGTCACCTACCCACAAAGCGACGGGATGACCTTACAGGACTTTTCCACGAGCTGGCACTCACCAAATACCATTTTCTCTTATCTATGGCTCTAAAGCAATGATACCTGTATAGATTGACCTCTCATCCTATTAGTCCGTATTTTATTCCAATCAGATGAACATTCAGGAAAGATGCTAAAATCTAGACCTGATAGAAGAGAGGAGAGAGGATGCCTATGCCAAAATCATCGCCTATTAACAAAAGGCTGCCAGATACCACAACATGAAAGTGAGGCCAAGAGCCTTAAATGTTGGTGATCTAGTGCTCAGAAAGGCAAACATAGGTGCAAGGAATGCCAGAGTCAAGAAGCTAATGCCAAATTGGGAAGGGGCTTATGAAATCTCTAAGATTTTAAGCTCAAGTACATATAAGCTTAGAACCCTAGAAGGGTTAGACTTCTCTAAAAGCTAGAACGTTGAAGTACTCAAGAAGTATCATATGTAATCTTGTACCAAAAATTGAATTCAATAAAGAAATTACTTTCCATCTCCGAAAAAGGTATGTTTACAGTGACTTGTTCTTTAGGTTCGACATTTATTTGCAGGTTATCTATTTTATTCCAATCGATGAAAATTGCGATCGACATTATTGATTTCGACCGATAAAAATCCTAATTGATGATTTCATTAATCCTCGATTGATGTGCTTTTCGATTGGAAGGAACAGGTTTATACCTACTAGTATATTTATTCTGGTTTGTTGAGATCAATGATTTCGATCGATGCTATTAACTTTGATCTACGATTGTAACACCCTATACTTGGTCAAAGAGAAGACTCGGATACCGGATGTCATAATCGGGTTTAGGCAATTTGGCGAATAAAATAATCCTTTAATAAAAGCACTACTTATTTTATAAAAATTTTGACAGAGTATCCCCTAAAATTCAAGTTGCTCCCTGAAACAAAATTATCCAAAACACTCTTATTTATTTTCATCCTACCATCCATTCTCCCTTCAAACTCCAAAACACAATCAATGCCCTTCCTCCAATAACTCATAAACCAACAATTTAAACCATTCATATTTCTTAATTTACAATATTTTTACTTTGAATATAATACCAAGTTGTCCAAAATTATTTACACCATATTATATGTCCATAAGTTAAGTACAACCTAAAAAGTACCAGAAAAATCGTAAAAGAACCTATAGTGTATCCACCTCAAAATTTTTCTGTATTGCGATCCAAATTTTGATGCAGATTTACCCACGGCTTCCTTCCAAAAATTCCTTTAACCTACGCGCGAAAAGAAAACCACGCGCTAAGCATATTGCTTAGTGGTGTTCAAGCAATTCTATTTTTCCACATTATATATATATATATATATATATATATATAGATAAATTAAGTAAATCATATACATATACATACTTAAATTTCTTAAACAATGCACATTTTAATCAATCAAGCATTTACATATGGTAAAAGAACCTATAAAAGCAATTTAAACAAATATATACATATGGTTACTATTTATTAATTAAATCAAATGTCAGACTAAACTTTACGATTTGTATTTGCCCCAAGTAAATCCAGCAAAATCGCACCAAGCTGGATAAACGAAATATAATCGGGAGATTCAGTTCTCGGAACCATCCAATCCCCTTTAACAATTTTTCTTATTCCACATATGCAATTTTTCTATTAATGATATACATTTCTATATACACACACACATATATATACATGTAGTTGTGGATTCAGCTCGCGGAGCCATCCAATCCATAACTCAATTAAATTACATACACCGAATTCATCTCTCGGAGCCATCCAATCCGATGTTACATATCAAGGCGCCACATTACAATTGCCAATCTATCCAATTTCTCCAATTCCTATCTGGCTTTACTAAGGGCAAATGAGAAATTTTCATAACAAATATACTTTACTTATTTAATTTAGATAATTAAATCTCCAAATTTATCATTCTTTGCTTTTCAAGATATCTTCAATTATCAACTTAATATGCATCACCAACTATGATTCCAGTAGAGCTTTTTCAATTACACTGGATAACTGAAATCACATTTAATTTATATTAATCGTAAAACATAATTATTAATCTTTGAATTTACCATAATTTCATATATATATATATATATATATATATATATATATATATATACATGCATCTAGTCGAATTTTTAAACTCAATATTTATAAGCTTATTCATAATTACTCAACTATAAGTTAAAAGCTTTTTGCACAATAAACATATTAACTACAATTTTTGTGCATAATACATGCTTATTAATTTCTGCTTTAAAAATCACATTTATATCATAACTTTACTTAATCTTAAACTCAATTTACATAACTTCAAACATAAGAGAATTAACAATAATTAAATCCATCCAAAACATAAATTTTATAACATACATAATGCATAATTACTAAGGAAAAATAAATTTGCTTGAACACTTACTTGCTAGTTGATTTTTCTCAAAATTTTAGCTTTTAAAACATCAATTCTCCATCAATTTCCTTCTCTTTCTCTATTTTCTCCATCTACACCATTTCCTCTCTCTACAAAAATTCACATTTCACAAGAATTTTCAACAATTCATCCACCAAATCATAATTTACAGCAAGTTTCAACAATTATATAACCATAACTTCACTTAATTTCCAACAATTCCATTTTTTCCCCAATTAATCAAAACCCTAAATATAAAATAAATCACCTCTACCTCATATTTTTCACCATAAATCAATAATTAAGAGTGACTACATGCTTACATAACTAAAGAGAGAGAGAAGCAACCAAAGAGAGAGATTTGATGGAGGAGGAGCCAATCCAAGGCTGCTGCCACGCCAAGAAGAGAAGGAAAGGAGGAGAAAAAGGAGGAGGAAGAGGAAGGGGAGAGAGAGGGCGACAGTGGCTGCTGGCGGCGCCAACGAGGGAGGCGGCGGTGGTGGTTGGACCGAGCAAAGAAAAGAGAAGAAGAAGAAGAAGAAGAAGAAGAAAGAAAAAAAATAAAAAGAGGAGGAAGGGTTGCTGTTGTCAAGTTCTTTTAAGGAAAGGAACATTTGTTCCTTAAAAATTAAGAGAAAAGACAATGGCCAAAACTACATAGTTTTGGTCAAATGTCTATTTTAGTCCCCCAAGTTTTCTCTATTAGCGAATCGACCCCAAAACTTTTTAAATTCTTTTTAATTACATCCAAATTTAATTACAATTTACCCAAAATTATTTTTATATTTATATTGTTGTCAAATTTCCTCTATAATTCGGGTTAACCCATAAATCGGGGCATTACAACGATAATCCCAATCGATAATCTACAATCAACTTAGCTTATCCTCTAGGCACGATGTCCATCCCGAGCCTAAAATACGAAAGCTGGAGTTTGCCTATCTATAAGTTTATCTAAGATCAGTACAACTTATCCGCTAGGCTCGACATCCATCCTAAGCCTAAAATGCGAAAGCTGAAGACAGATTATTTAAGGTCAAGTTCATCCACTAGGTTCAATGTCAATCTCGAACAAAAAATACGAGACGCATCCATTTTATCTCCACTGACTCATCCACTAGGTTCGACATCAATTCCGAACCCAAAATACGAGGATCAAAAATTAAATTAATAATCTCTCCTGGGTACTATCATGAGTCAGAAAACAAATTATAATGTGGACTCGATGTACAAAATTACTTGCCAATATTCAAAGTAAATGTGAGGCTGAAAAGTTATTCGTAATGCTTGATGTTCATGCGCCTAATCCTATGGTCTAAATCATAGCTCATGCCAGATCGACTGGTTACATCTTTCCAATAAGATCAGATAAATCGATCACTGATTCTAAGAGTTATGGAATGCAAAGTTTGTAAAGCATTTTCAAATTCAGGAAATATCTTATTTGATTAGGTGTTATGAGAAGCATACTTGGAATAAAACTTGCATCATATAAAAGCAATAAGTCACAATTGGAAAAAAAATTTATTGCATTCATATGATAAATTTACAAGTTTCGAAAATCAATACAAACTTTACAAAAAATAAAAACGTTATAAAGAAAAGAAAAATTTTAAGTTTCTATGCCTACAATTTCTACTATGGCATGAGCCTCGATCCGATTGGCAGCAGGTTCTGCGGTCTACCTAGCAGTAGGCTTTTCCTTCATCTATACAGGTGGTTAGAAGGGTTTAACGGCCATTTCAGCATCAGGCTCTGTTGGCAAGGAGGCAGCAGCTTCAGGCTCAGCCGGTGTGCTTGCGTGAGGCTGAGATGATGGGGAGTCTGCACTTGCCATCCTCTCGATCGCTCCATCTTGAGAAGCCTTTTTTTCATCACCGTTTGAAGGAGGATCTAACAGACTCCCTAGGTCCTCCATCCAGTTGAGCTCAGCTTCAGGAAAGTGTTGCTCGGCCGCATAAATCAATCGAGTTAGCAGCCATAGTTAGGCCTTACTTAGTTGATCGAGAAGCTCCTTTTTCTGGGAGGCAAGCTCCCTCACCAACCTTTCACCCCATGCCACCTCTTTCTCCATCAGAGCAGTCTCCAGGGAATCCCTCTCAGCACGAAGCAGGTTGCACTCTGATAAAGCTTTGTCCCTCTCTTCATTGGCCTTGGCATGCTCATTTGAAAGGAGTTTGCACTCGGCATCTAGTCTGGCTGCCTCCTCTTCAAATTTTTTTACGTTGGGTGCTATCAGCAGTCAGGCACGAGCATCCCCCTTCAGATGGTTGACCTCGCTCTATCGAGCTTTCAAGTCCTGGGCATGCCGAGTGACCTCTTTCTTCATCCTTTCCACCTTCGACCTAAGGGAGAGGGATTTCTTCTTAACTGCATCATAGTTGGCATCCGCCTTCCTTCGCTATCGGATGACATCCTCCCATTTTTCCCTTAGAAAGGATGCCATACCGTGCAAATGTAAGCCTTTTTTATTAACTAAAAGGAAAAAAAAAAGAAAGAAAAGGTCAATCAGTAAAAAAAGGTGCACCAGATAGGGCAAGGACATAAGCATTACCTCTAAGCCCTTATGCTGAAATAGGCTATACTCTCAGACGAGCAATTTAGACTTCCCCATCGCCTTGAAATTGTCTTCTTGAAGAAGACCTTGATAGATGAAGCTGGACACGGCTTTGTTATTCACATATCATTCATCGCCAAAATGCTCTTTCAAGATATTGTATAGAGGTGAAATTTACCTCTCAAGAGTTCTCCCTTTGACTCATCGGGTGGACACGCCTTGGACAGGCTTTTTACCTTTTGAAGCAATTCGGGCATCTACGACAGCCACCATATCGGTAGCTTTTTTCTTTGCTACCTCTTCAGCCCTTCTCTGCATAGACTCATCTATTGGTGCCATTCTTTTTTGAGTGGCCCCCTTTGGGCGTAAAGATGGTTACACCTCTTTGTCATCGGACTTGTCCCTTAGCTGTAATCGCCTGAATGGGTGATGTCTATATATGATCGAATGAGGGGCTGCAGGTCTCCTAATGATCAGAGGTGGATGAGAGATAGGAATGATCGAAGTAACAATAATAGTAGTGGAGGAGGGAGCAGCAGCAACACCTGCAGTAGTCGTAGGAGGAGTAGGAGCACTCGCTGAACTTTTGGAAGCATGAACTTCCGAAGTGGATAAGATCTTTCTCTTCTTTAACCCCCTCTCCTCCTACAAAGCTTGCTCGCCCTCTTCTACTTGGCCCAATTGGAAAGCTGCTTTACAATGTCATCTCTTTTTGCCATCGTGTTCACAGCTGCAACACAAAAGTAAAGAAGATAAGTAACTTTCTTACCTAGCCTACTATTGAATGCATATGCAATACATGATCGTCAATTTATGGTTCTTCTTTGCTCCAATATTAACGCTCACGTTCTGCATTTACATCAACCTCGAAACTAGAGGACCCATTTATCATACTCAGTAGATAGTCATGGGCGTAGGGCTCCTCTTTCCTTGCCATGACCGCTATTAATTTCTCAATGTCCTCCTTATATATCTCTTGCCCACTAGCTTGGTCTTTCAGTGGGGTCGCCATTTCCGATCGTCCAAGAGGAACTCCAAAGCCGTCGGCCATTGCCATTGAAAAATACTTCTCTTTATCCCCTTTCATAAAAGTCAGAAGGATGAAAAGTTTCTTTATCGGCTGGCTGGTGAAATAACACTCCGATCCATCCTGGTGGCTTGAGAGATAGAATAAATGTGTGAAGAGGTCTAGCATCGGAGCCACTCCCTCTATTTTTCATAAGACTCTGAAACATGCCATTGATCTCCAGCCATTTGAATTTAGCTGATTCGGGGCTACCCCATATGCATTTAGCACAGTTATCTCGAAGGCACCAAATGGAAGTCTCATCCCTACATTTAAACTCAAAAGTGGACAAATAAACCACTCATTGTTATTATGGCTAAAAGGTCACTATGTAATCGCTATAGAGGGTGGACAGGCCATCACGAATACCTCAGGAGGGAGACTGTATCGAGCAGGAATCTCGGCCACTTCCGCTTCTGTTAATTTTAAAGGATGAGCAAAAGGTTTTTGATTCTTATATTCCTTAATGGAGCTCCTATCTATTGATTTGTTGCTGCTAAAAGCCATCTTCGGTGAAGGGGGATAAGTAAAGAATGTGATGAATGAGAAAAAATCAAAGGCAGCTAAACAGGTATTATTTACTTACTTAGATAATCTCACAAAAACTTTGAAAAATCTTTGAAATCTGAAAGCAAAGAATTGTTGCTAGAATTTCAAAGAACCAAGGTTCACAAAGAAAATTTGGCAGAATTTTGACAAGGATCGCTGAAAAATGAAGAAAAATCATCTTGAACTTACCTATTTATAGGCAGAAAACTTCTGGAATACTCCAAACACCTCTCCACAATATGGATGCCATATGTCATCAAGCCATTATTACGTGGAGAACGAAGCACCACCCTCGATATACGCACATAGTATTAAATACAGAGACAGCTGTCTGAACTGAACAGATGCATCTTTTTAGAATGAGCACCTTTTAAAATTCAAAAATCCCATCGAAAATTAAAATTCATATGATCGGACCCTTTGAAGGGGGAACAAGTGATAACAATAGAAAAAATATTTCTATAAGCCCAAACAATCGGTCCAGTAGCACTCGATAGGGCCCAAAGCCCATTAGCAAGGAGCACCAAGCGTGAGTTGGAAGCAAAGGCAGGGGCCGCGTAACGTCTGATCAGACTAATGTGACAACATATCCTATCAGTCATCTGACACAAGGCAGTGCGCATGCCTTTCGCCTACTCCCTGTCACTTTGCCACTCACCTACTCCAATTGCTAGTTATCACATTTCAAGTACTCAAATACACCTCATTTATCTCCTATAAATAGCCCAATGCACAGTGGCTTCAGGTATTGAATATTTGAGACTCTCTCTCTAAAAAGTTACTAACTTAAGTTTCAGAGTGCTAACGCCTGATCTGATCGGGCGCTCTTTCTTGCAGGACCCAACCACCCGATCGGGAACAACAGCTGTCGACTCTCTTTTTTCAGATAAAGACATTCTACGTCTTATCAATACTGATATAATTACATTAATTGATAAAATTTCATTATATAATAACTATATATAATTATATTATTATTTTACATACTTATATAGCTGTTGTGATAAAAATATATAAGTATTAGTTAAGTGATATTAAGAGTAAATAAAATTAATCCATAAAATGATTTTATACTCATATAATTATATGAATTGGTAAATTTCATTATATGTAATAATTGTATATAATTATATTATTTATTTACATACTCGATTACTCATATAAATATTATACCAATAATAAATGAATACTAGTTGGGTGACGTTAAAAGTAAATGAAATTAATTGATAAGGTGATTAATACTATCTATAATTACATTATTATATAGAATAACTATATATAATTACATTATTAATTTACATACTCATATAGATATTGTGTTAAAAATAGATAAGTACTAATTAACTGATATTAAGAGTAAATAAAATTAAATAGTAAGACGATTATATACTAATATAATTATATGAATTGGTGATAACAATATATAATTACATTATTAATTTACATACTGGGTTACTCATATAGTTATTGTGATAAAAAATATATGAATACTAATTGAGTAATGGTAAAAGTAAATAAAATTATTGGCAAGTTAATTATATACTCATATATTTAAATTAATTGGTAAAATTTCATGATAAATAATAACTATATATATACAATTTTAATTTTAATTTACATACTCGTATAATTATTGTATCAAAAATAGATGAGTACTAATTGAGTGACATTAGAAGTAAATGAAATTAGTTTGTAATAAACTTATGTGATAAATTGCTTACCTTACATATCTATATAGATATTTGTATACAAAAATTTACGTAATAGTTGAGTGACATTATAGGTAAATTAAATTAAACACAAATTATTTTAGTTACATATTCATATAAATACAATAATTATTATAATAATTAAAATATTTAGTTTAATTTATTAACTAATTATTATCTTAATTTATTAAAATATATAATGTAAATAATTATGAAGTTAAATTTATATAGTACACATAGAATATAAATTATAAATAATGTTTATATATAAATTATTAGTATTATATATAATAATTCATAAATATCGATTTTTTTGGTGTAATTTGGTTTTAGAACAGTTTGGTATAGTTCAATACAATTTTTAATTCGATTTTAGATAAAATATCAAGATCAATTCCAAATAAAATTAATGGTACAATTCGATTTGATTTTAGTTAAGAAATTAACAGTATAGATCGATTCTGAATTTTTTTTATTTGTTACTTCAATTCAATAGAGGGAGATTCAGATTCATGTACATTCTTAATGCTCATGTTGAATTGATTGATTTAGGAGAATATTGAGAGTTGTAAATGATATTCATCATTAGAAAAATGACTTAACCATTGATTATCAACTTAGCCTACTCTTGTCCTTGCTAGTATATAATATAGAAGGATCAATATATATATATATATATATATATATATATATATAACAAATGTTTGTTGTTCCGAATGAAATTTAATTTGGATTTTCGTAAGCACATTTTGAATTCGAATCCAAGTATAATCACTATATGTATGAAGAACACAACGCTCGAAAGATCGTCTACTACAATGAGCCAAAAAACTCGCTCCAATTCGCCATATATATATATATATATATATATAAGGAACGGAAATGCCAATTCCGTCCCTTCCCTCCACCTGGTCGCGGAACCACATTTCCCGCCAAAACCATACCTTTCATTTTCCCGCAGCTTCAAATTCAAATTTTCAAATCTACCCCACCCTATTTTCAAATGAAGATCTCAGAGGTCTCCTCGCCGGATCTCCGGCAACCCAACCTAGAACACCAATCCAATCTAAACAATCACCACCATCTGTTCCTCTCTCAAATTGAATCTCTAATCAAGCAAACGGAAAACTTCTCTCTCGCCAGCTCCTTACCCCAAGCAATCTCCTCCGATCTCCGGCAAATCCTCACTCAACTCGTGCCTTTTCCTAACTGTGTCAAGCTCCATATATGGAAGCTCAGCTACCGCCTCTGGAATGCCTGCGTCGACATTTCCAATGCGGCATCCATCAGTCACTCGTCCTCTCCGTCCATCGCCGAACAGCATGCCGCTCTCCGACACGTCGCTTCAGACATGCTCTCGCTCGCCGGCGATGTAGTTGGTGTTCCATCTCCGGCGATCAAGTCCGCTTCCTTCTACCATAAGACCGGACTCATTTGGCATGATCTGCGAAAGTTCGATCTCGCTTCTACTTGCTTTGAAAGAGCCACGGACATCGTTTCAAAGATTGATACTACAAGAATATCGGATTCGGGAGAGAAAAAATTACTTTTGGATTTGAATCTCGCGAGGTCTCGGACTGCCTGGGAAGTTTCAGACCGAAATCTCGCCATTACACTGCTAAATCGGGCCAAAAATACGCTATTCGGGTCATCTGATCACTACAAGATGCTAGCGATTCAGTACTTATCATTCGGCAAGAGTGTGTTAACAAAGAACGAAACAAATGCTCTCAACGAAGCGTTGAAGCTCTTGAAAGAAGCTCTAGATTTATGCCAGAAGGGATACAGCGCATCGAGAACACGAGAAGAAACGATGGAGCTCAGTGAATTGAGATCCAAAGCGCTCCGTTTTATCTCAGCCGCACATTTGCAGAAAGGAGAATATGAGAGTGTAATTAAATGCGTTAGGGTTTTGAGAGAAGGAAGCGGCGGCGTTGACGGTGGGGACCATCACTCTAGTCTCCCCGTTTTGGCGATGAAGGCCTGGTTGGGGCTGGGAAGATACGAAGAGGCAGAGAAGGAGCTAAGAGGCATGGTTGTAAATAAAGGGATTCCTGAGGGCGTTTGGGTTTCGGCAGTAGAGGCATACTTTGAAGCAGCGGGTACAGCGGGAGCGGAGACCACAAAAGGGTTATTTCTGGGACTCTTAGGACGATGCCATGTAAGCGCCAAAGCTGCAGTTAGGGTGGCCCACAGGGTGATTGGGGATGGAGTGGGTGGTGAAGGGTCGAGAGTAAGGGCAGAGGTGGTGGCAGAACTGGTGTCTGATGAAAGAGTGGTAGCCCTTTTTGCAGGCGAGTCGGCAGCCAAGGAGAGGAAAGCAATGCATGCTGTTCTTTGGAATTGGTAAGCTGATACAAATCTCCCGCCAAAAATGTAGATATTATGAATGGTTGTTCTGTTGTGTTGCTTCCATACTTTGGTATCCATTTTAATTTGTTAATCTATTAGAAGGGTTGGCTTTGTTTGCCAGTGGCTTCACTTCTCATTTAGCGAACTAGGATTTGTTTTCAGGAACAGGGTATCAAAATCCGTTGTTTTCTTTTCCATAAGTGTAGGACACTTCTAGAAATCCAATTTATAAGCAAAAAAAAAATCCTATTAAAACTTGGAAAAAACAAGTTTGATCTCCTGTATTGGAGTCTTAAATTGAATCATTGGATAAGTTCTCTAACGATCTCTCCTTTCATTACCTCATAAGCTACTTAGATTTATGCCTAAATAATGATCTTTATAGTCTATTAGTATTATTTACTAATGATATCATGTTGTGAGAACTTGTTGCTTCGGACACTTCACTCTGTTTGGATCACGATTTTTCATAGTATGATATTGTTTTATACAAGAAAAACCATGTTTGAATCCATTGTAGTTTTTTTTTTTTATCTGTGAGTTTGTAATATAATTGTTGATTGCTTTTTATTGAAGAAGATGACAATTCCACAAACACACCAAATCGGTGTGGTTGGGTGGTTTTCTTATTTTCTTTCCAAAACTGCCCTTATTATATGTTTATCACAATACCAACAATTCCCTACATATATCTAAATAACAAACCTTATTAACTCCATTTGGATTTTTTCCTTATCCTTATTTTTTTTCAATTTTCTTTTTTTTTTAAATTTATTTATTTTAAAAAATGTAGGTTTTTTTTTAAAGACAGTTATTAATATTATGTCATGTGTGTTAAAAATGCAGATATTTTTCTAAAGATTATTATTATGTCATGTTTAACTTTAACTTTAGCAATGTTCTAAAACTATTATTATGTAATTTATGCTAATTTAAGTTTGTTCTCTTTAGTATTAATTAATTTATTTTGAAAATATTAAATTATGAAAATAAATTTATAATGCATAGTTAATGACTAATAAAAGAAAATGAGATTGTATTTTAAACTATCATAAAATTATTACTTTTTTAAATTGATATTCATGAAAACGGGTAATTTGATAAATTGCTCATTCTTATTATATAATATAATACAATCAAATATATTATATAATCAGACAGTCATCCCAAACATAATATATCAATATCATATTAAAACATCATATAACATTATTAAATACAATGCCGAAGCATACATTATAAAAATATCCCTCACCACCGTTCAAACAGCGCGAGAGGCTGATAAACCCAGCTTAGTTTTCAGCTAACTTGTTGGTTGTAGGACTAATACTGTGATTTTTTTTTGTTGGTTCTTTACATTCACAAATAAGTAAGATACATGAGTTTTGGTTTTTATGCACCGGGACCTTATAATTGAACTAATCAGCTTCTGATCAAATTTACAAGTGCTTGGTTTAATGAGAATATTTATATATATGTTTGTGAACATGATTTAAATAGATTAATTTTTGTTGGGAATATAGGTTTAACTGTAAACCATTTAATTGTTCAAATGTATATAAACAGAAAACTACTGATGGATTGGTAGTGACCCAAGGAGTTAATTACATTTTTCATACGATCTTCTCTTTTCTTATAGCCGATCCACATTCTTCCTTGGAGAATCCAACTGCGTAACCATATCTTTCTACTTTGCAGTGCTTCAGATCATTTTAGATCAAAAGACTACAAGACAAGTGCAGAGTTATTTGAGAAATCACTGCTTTATGTTCCGTATGACTTGGAGAACAGAACATTGCGTGCCAAGGGCTTTAGAGTTATGGGTCTCTGCTATCTTGCCCTGAGTCAGCTCGACAGAGCCCAAGAATACATCAATGAGGCTGAAAAGGTATCCTAAACAATGAAAAGCTGGACTTTTGATTATAAGATTGTTAAGATGCTTAACTTGCAGGACTAAGCAAATACTAGAATTTCACCTTTATTTTTTCTTGCAATTTTTGCTGCTTGAGCTTAATATTGCCGCAGCATTTCCTATTTTTTATCTCTTTTCCATTTTGCAGCTTGAACCCACCACTGCTTCTGCTTTTCTTAAGGTGCCTCTTTTTCTCCCTCTGAACACACATGTGAACAAACAATTGATGTCTCTGAGCAAATTGGTAATTCCTTTGGTTCATGCAGTTCAAGATCCATCTGCAGGGAAACAACCAGAGTGGCGCCATCGATCAGATCCAAGCAATGAAGTCTTGCCTTGATTTCACTCCAGACTTCCTTTCTCTTTCAGCACATGAAGCTATCGCATGCCAGTCTCTTCCCACTGCTGTTGCCTCTCTTTCGAATCTACTGGATTTGTACACCTCGGGAAGATCCATGCCAACAACTGAAGTTGAAGTGCTACGAACTTTAATCACAATCCTTGCTAAGGAACCGGGAAATGAAACAGAAGTCCTGAAATTCATGAAAAGGGCCCATGCCAGAGCACTGGAGCTTGGAATAGAATGTTTTTTTGGGAAAGGAGAAGTTGGAAGACGAGAACAAAATTGGTTTGCAGTGACCTCATGGAATTTTGGTACAAAATGTGGGAAGGAGAAGAACTATGATATATGTGCAGAATTTTTGAGATTGGTATCAGAATTCTGTGCTGGTTTTAGTGATGGGAAAATGGAAGAAAACAGTGTTATGGTTTGTAAATCACTGATATTAACTGTATCCGCCATGATTGCTTCAGAAAATCAAAAGGTCGCATTAATGGAATCTGAAGTAAAAGAATCTGTTGAACTCCTAGACAAAGCAGGAAAGGTAATTGTTCTTCCACTTGATTTCCCAAATCGTGCTGTATATGCGATGTAGAAAAAGAAGACACCTAGAATATATGATAAATAATGTGCTTATCAATTGGTGACTTCATATTGTATGATTCTTTGGCATGGCTGCAGATGCTAACTTCACTCTCAATGGGAACTCGATCTACCGATGATAAAATTACTACAATTGAGCCTGAGTTTCTCTTCATGTTCACCTTCAATGCTTATGATATACATGGACGATGCGATAATGCGGGATCCCAACAACTCCTCCTTGTAAAGAGTTTTGCCAGTTCGAAGGCTTGCAATCCGAAGTACCTTCTGCAACTTGGCCTCAATGCATCTCAGGGTCCAAGGCCTAACTTTGAGGTAGCCACCTTTGCTTTAAACGAGTGCCTTTCAGATCTCCTTTCATCACCCTCACCAAACTATCAAGATGTTGCTCTCATAGTTCGAACACTGATTGTAGTAGCAAGTATTCACAAAGGTGATTCAGATGATGAGGTTGTGTATAATATGTACAAGCGAGCATACCGAATAATGATTGGGCTGAAGGAAGGTGAGTATCCAATTGAGGAAGGAAAATGGCTTGCGATGACTGCATGGAATCGGGCAGCAGTGCCGGTGAGGATGGGGCTGATTGATACAGCAAAGAAATGGATGGATGTCGGGTTGGAGCTTACAAGGAAAGTTTTAGGCATGGAGACTTACAGGGCATGCATGGAGGATTTTATTGCTGCTTTTGGAAAGAAGTTTCATTTGCAAAATAATGGTTAAAGCAAACACTTACCTACTAGTACGATGTGTAAATCTTGTAAAGATTGTCAATGCAACAGTAACTGAGGAGCACTTATAGGATCATTAAATACTGAAATGATCTATTGATTAAAAACGAGCTGTTAACTTTGAAACCAAGTATTAACGAACCGCTACCAATAGTGTTCGCTTTTGGGTGAAGATTTTGGGCAATTTCACCCAAACAAGCCCAGCCCAGGCTAAGCCACTGGTCTTATTTTCAGGAGCCCAGTTGGTTGGGATCAAATGTTTATCATCCTGCTCGCTTTCTCACTAACTCCATGTCTGATGTTATGATGATGGAGTCTCTTTCCGTGATGCTTTCTTCTTCTCCACCAATTCAAAACCACCCAAAAATCCTCAAATTCCCTAACTGTGAACTTAATTCTCGTCACAGTAATTTTCCATTTGCCAAAAGTCATCCTCTTCAAAACCATCTGTCTCGCCTCAAAAACTCACAATTGATTAAAACTTCTGTCTCTTTCACTCCAGTTCAGCTCCTCACTTCTCTTCCTTCTCTAGCTTCTGAAACTTTAACCTCCCCAACTGAGCAAGTCTCGGAAAAGATAAGCTTGGAATCGATCTTAGTTTCAATTGATAACTTCTTCAACAGATACCCATTTTTTGTTGGTACTTGTGCTTTCATTTGGCTGGTAGTTGTACCTGTAACCAAACAATATTTGAGGAAATACAAGTTTAACTCTGCCATTAATGCATTTCGAAAACTCAAGGAGGACAAGGATGCTCAGCTTTTAGATATCAGGGACAAAAGAAGCGCGGTGGCTTTAGGGTCTCCAAATTTAAAGCTTTTTAATAAGAATGCGGTTCAGGTTCAGTTCTCTGATGAAGATGAAGATGGGTTTGTGAAGAATGTGCTGGAGAATTTTGCAGACCCGGCAAACACCAGCTTGTGCATTCTGGACAAGTAAGTGCCAGAATCAGTTGTCGACTTTTTAACTTCAATCAGAAGAATTTGGTGGTAGTTATGAAAAACCAGATTTCTCCATTGCATCTTACTGATTAAATGTGTGACTTGTGAAAAGAACAGCTGTTAGCTATGGAATAAAATATATGCTTCTTGCTTTTATTTCATGTAAAGCTATTTAATTTCTTCCTCTTTCCCTCCTTTTGTGTGTAAGGTAGTTTTGATGGTAATTCGATGAGAGCGGCAGAGTTACTGTATAAGAACGGGTTCAAGGAGGCTTTTGCAATAAGGGGTGGTGTCAGAGGCAAAAAGGGATGGTTGGTATGGTTATTTTTCCTTATTCTAGTATTTAAATCGAAGCGCTGGTTGATATAACAGATAAAATGATTCAAGAGGAATGTCTTTGGAAATTGATTATGCTGGACAACGTTAAGCTTCAGTTCATAATCTTGGAAGGAAAACTTACAGCCGACTTGAAAATTTTGGATTTGATTTTAGTCTCCCAGTTTGGAATCTTAAATTTATCTTGTTGGTACCCAGCAATTAATTAAGAACAGGACCATCTGATTAGTGTAAGCTTTGAGATAAGACTTGTAAAAATATCACCTATAGCTACTATTATCTATGATTGAATTTAAAATTTAGTATTCATGTTGATGAGGGTGGATGTACAAGGCGTGTGGTGGAATTCTACGAGGAAAACCACATAACAATGGAAAGAGTGATGACTCAGCAATGTTCTCTGATCTATTCTTTCTAGAATGCGTGGTATTTCTCCAAGTTAGTGTAAACATAATCTTTCAATTGTTGAATATTATAGGAACTTCAGGTTTGGGTCTTAAACATGTTTTCTTGAAAAGCTTACAAAAATGTCATACTTGGTTTGCTGCTGAAAACGCAACTTGTTTTCTGGTTTGGGTTTTTAACTTGTTTTTTATGTACAGTAGCTATATTTTCGTTTGAAATTTTGAATACCATGTTACTGTTTAATTTCTCTGGCTTAGCTTTCCTTGGATTGGAATGTTGACTCTTATTTATGTATTTTCTTTAGATTGCTCTGGACACTTTAGGGCAAGTTTTTAATCTGTTAAATATTCTTGTTTGCCAGGAAATACAAGAAACGCTTTTGCCACCTTCTGTCCATATGTACCCAAAGAAGAAGGCGAAAAAATCACATCTGGGAACTAATGGAGGAGTTGGTCAGCAGAGTGAAGAAAAGAGTGAGACAATTTCTTCTGTGGCCTTAACCAAATCAGAAAACCAGACACTAGGCAGTGGAACTACAAACAACTCCACAATATCAGCACCTCATAGGAAAATTGATTGCAGATCTCCCTATACAAATGTATTCTCTCTCTCTTTTTCTGTGTCTCTTTCTTGCATGTGTTAGATAAGCATAATGGTTCATCTTTGGGATGAAAATTTAGTTGCTCCATTAGTCATGCTTTTGGGGTTTTGAGAGTTTTAGCATATCCTGGTGATTGGGAGCTGGTCAGGTGTGTTTTTGCTATAGTTTTCCAAAAATTGAGGATGGAGTTAATCTCAATGATTTGTGGAATTTATAAATGTCTTGCAGTGTAATAATAATTGCTGTTTGGCTGAATTCCATTGTTGCCGCTTGCTGCAATCAATAATGATATAGATATAGATGATATCCTATTAGAAATGAAAATGAGAAGCTTTTGATAGCTTGAAAATAATTCATTTCTTTGTGCTTGCAGAAAGAAAGATAAGAAGCTCTAGTGCCTTTATAAATAGGCCTCAGAAGCATTTTTTGTATCTGCAATTTGTGCTTGGATACATGACATTTGAAATTATTGCTAACTCTTGTTCTTTTATGATTTGAACAATTTTTTTATGCAGTACCCAGATCTGAAACCTCCATCTTCTCCAACTCCATCGAAGCCATAGAATATCAGCAAGTACACTGCTGTATCTCCTTTTGGCATGAAGCTCCTTTCCGCAGGGCTGCTTTTGTTGCTCCGAGTTGTAATTGATATTTTTTCTTCTTTTTCCAACATTTTCCTTCTCAATTTTGATAGTTATAGATTGGGCGTCGTATTGGACTATTAATGGAGAATGTTGAAAAAATCATTTGTCTCCGGGGAAATTATTTGCAATTTACTGCATTCTAGTCAATTATGGGTCCAAGGAGGCCATCCACGTTGAAATTGCCCATTTCTTGTTTGCAATGCCAAGTTGGAACAATAACTAGGCCAATGAGGGAAAAATATTCAAATTTGTTCTACAAGTCTATCCTAAGTTTCAAGACTATATGTCTTCATGTCTAATTTATCTTATTTTGACCATTTATTCAACACTTAAACAATGGTGCAGCCATTAGGATTTGATCTCTAGTGAGCACTTAATCAAAATTGTAAAAGTTTTTTAATTTATTCCTTCCTTCAAATCTAAATAAGAATTTTTTTAGAGAATAATATTTAAATTGTTTTTTTTTTCCTTGTTTTAACAAGTAATTAAAGATTATATTTCCTACAAAGGTTACTCTTGTATAGAGATGATCACGAAACAGAAAATAGGTCAGATTCATAGGATGGGGAATCCCCTATTTTTTCCCTGCAGGGACAGAAATTGGGATAAAAAAAAATGAAAAATTTACACTAAAATATCCACTTTTTTTTTAATTTTAACTTTTTAAAACACATCCATCAATTTTAAAGTTTGAACACTTTTTTTTTTTTATTTTAACTTTTTAAAAATACCCTTTTAGGTTAAACCCTAACTGAATGGTTTAATTGCCTTTCAATATATGTTTGGTTCCTCCATCTTCAACCTTTTAGAGAATAATATTAAAATTGTTTTTTTTTTCTTCCTTGTTTTATAAGTAATTAAATATTTATATTTCCTACAGAGGTTCCTATTGTACGTGCATCTGTGTTATCATATTGTATGCCTTCATCCGATTGAACGCTACAAGTACACATAACATATTCGCCTGTACTCCGTTCCATCCCCATGGTAATAAAACGTCTCTCTTCTTCAAAAACCACTTCTTCTTAAACCTCTCTGAAGTCTGAACTGAATACTTCATTCTCTCCCTCTGTCTCTTATTCTAAGATGAATTCGTCGAATCATAAAAAGAAGTAGGTAGCATTTTCAATCTGTAAGATCCCTGCTTTCTTCTTACTTTCTCTGCCTTCAAACATGAATAATGGGACTCATATGTTAGAGCTGGGGAAATTCGTTCAACTAATTTTTGTTTTCAATTGTTTTCTACGTAATTAGTAATTGATCATTATCTTGTCTATTAAATTTGTAATCTTGGCAGTGGCCTTCAAATCTAATTTCGACGAATTGCTATTATTTGTTTTTTCTTTGGGTGCTGAAGTTTATATAGTGAAGTAGGTGTTGGCAGGTCTCTAAGCCTTTCTGTTAATTAAGAGGGTTTGATTGCGATTATGCTTGAGTTATTACTTTTTGTGAATTCGTTGAATTGAGGTGGTATCTGAATCAATCTAATGTTATTCTTAATTAACGTGAGCCACAAGCCCTTATTACTTCGGCCTATCAAGCCTGGAATTTACATTCGATTCTAGACTATTTGAATTTCTTTCTACATTAACAGGAGCTGGTTTTATTATAAGAGCATTAACTCATCTGAGTTTGCTACTCAATTTATTAGCGTCAGAGGTAACATGGCTTGATTTTTCTAAGTCTGTTTATGCTCAATTCATCTCTCTAGGCTTAACATTTGATCTCTTTTCCTCATTATGTATTATATCTGGTTTAAATCTATTGATTTGTTTATTTTTTCCTCAGAAGTAACTAGAACATGCAAACCAATATAATTGTTTGTTCATCTAGATGGGATAATTTGTGGGGGTGTGTGGAAGAATCATATACTATAAGGAACCATTATCTTATTGTGCCAACTCTCTGAAGATATTCGAGTCCATGAATGTTATAGATACGTGAGGAAGAATGGTGAAATACCATTTCTGACATTCACTAAATCTCTGAAAAGTGTATTGTCTATTTATGAAATTAATAACAATGTTGCTATTTTATAAGTGCTGGCATTTGGGTTACATAATTATTATGGTAACAAAGAACATTAACTGTATCGGAATTATTAGTTTTTAATGAAAATATATAGATTATTTAAAAATATTATGAATAAATTTGTGCATTACAGCTAAATTTGTGCATTAACTTCTGCTTTATCTTGTTATACATCAATAGATTCTGAGTTGGCAACCATGAACGTTTCAGCTTGGGATGGGACTATCTCATCAAATGATTTTTGTGTTGCTGCTCATGCTTTTTCTGAGAAATGGAAATGGGCAAACCCTGCTTCCCCCCTTTGGTTATGGATTGACAGCAAGAAACAGCACCATGTTGTTTCTCAACAAGTTGGTGAACAGTCTTGAGTTGCTATTCAAATAACACCATTCTATGTTTAGCCTTTTTCATGGATCTATATATTTTCTCTCTTTCAAGGTGGATGCATTCTTATCATTGGAGAAAATATGCCTGATGAAGCCAAGTGAGGTCCAGTATTGATGATGATTTAGTGAAGCCCTTCATTGCTCGGTAGAATCATGGAATTGTTGTCAACTTCATTATTAATATATTTTTACACAGGACAATCATCATGATGCAAGTGGCATAGGGAAGGAAGAAACTGGCTTCTCTACGAATGAAGAGATTGATGATGCGACATTGGTATTCTGGCATAACGTGTCATTTTACAAGTTTTTTTCCTCTTTCTTGAGGCCTGAGTTTATGCTAGTAGACATGTTCCAATCAGGAAATGTATATATTGCAATTCATTGATTTGATTTTCTCATTTAACTTGCTGGGCTAGCCAATCATTTGTTCTTTGTTGCAAGGTACATAGTGATCAACAACAAGTGCATTTCTACGATTTCCATATAGTTTACAGTGCTTCATATAGGGTACCTGTCCTATTTTTTCGTGGTTATTGCAGTGGTATGTTATGCCGTGTTTCTCAAAATTTATAAAAATTTTTGTATTTGCAAATGACTTCATATATTGGTTGGCTGAATGGCATTATATTTCTTTTGAAATTTCCCACATTATGCATCTAAACATAACTAATCACATCCAGATTTGACAATTGGTTCTGTACTTGTACTATTTGGGTGAATATTGTTCAGATGGACGCCCTTTGCAGTTAAATGAAATTGAAGTGGATCTACCTACTTGCTCTGCAAAGGTGTTACTGGAATCAAAGTGGACTTTTATAACTCAGGAGGTAAATTTTTACTTCTTTCAACTCTCTGTTTATTACATCTCTGTTTATTGCTATGAGAGAGATGATTGAATTGCACTTTGAATTAGCATTTTCAAAAGAAAAGAAAAAGTTTGAGCTGACTTAGACTTAGACACTTTTCTTTTTGGTCAATCATCTTCTTTTATACAGTCTTTAACTTCCTCTTCTATATTTCCACCTTTTCATTCTATAAACTTCAACCACGATAGACAGTGATTTCTTTGTGGTCTGTCGTGATTTAATGTGGGCTCAATGCTAGAAGATAGATAACTAGACATATTGTACCTCATTTTTTTGACAATTGAATGACTGAATGGCCATTCTGATGCTGGCTTTCTAAGAACCACTGTAAGATTTTGTCTTTTTCTGTGGAATGGCCGTTTAAATGGTTTTTTTTTTGCTCATCACATGAACTTGATGTGTGGCTTTGCAATATTAGGGATCACAAGTTTTTGGCCATTGACATACTACATGTGAAGATCACTCAATCTTGATAGAAGTGTAACAATGTTTAGGATTCCAGAATGCCTATAAATACTAACAGAGCATTGCTCTTAAAATTACTTGTGAAGGAATCTCTTCTAGTTATTGATTAATGTTTGGGATTCGGGAGCACTAATTAATTTGAATCCAGGAGCATCCATACCTCAATAGGCCATGGTACAAGTTACATCCATGTGGAACTAGTGAATGGATGAAGTTGCTTTTCCTTGGTGATGCTGTTATAACCGAAAAGAGAGTGGCAAGTGAACTGTATCTGGTGTCCTGGTTCTCTGTCGTGGGCCAGGTGTTTGGTCTTAGAATTCCTTTAGAAATGGTGAATGACGGTTGTGATTTAGACAAAAAAAATGGACTCTCATGAAGTTACTAAAGAAATGAACTTCCATTCTCAATAAGTAGTCATGCAAAAGTATCGAATTTTGTAATTTTTTTTATGTATATCGATGTTAAGGATCTAAAGCATGGATGAACCTCCCATGTCATAATCACATTTAATTACGGCTTTAATGCATGAAATCTTGTGAAAAGAAAGCTTGTTTAAAAACCATAATCACTAAAGTTGTCAAAAGCACACTTCAATTTGGTTTTACTAAAATAGGCTTTTATCTAAAAATACAAGCATTTTTCTGTTTACGGAGCATAAAAGCGTAGGCGTTTTGACAACCATTGTCACTAATTGTAATCCTAAATATACAATGAATCCAAAGTTTTGGTTCTCTGCCTCTGAAAAAGAACCAGCTAAAGCCTACAAAGGGTTAGCAGTTTATCAGACTCGCAAGAATTGATCATGGCCGCACCACCAGTGATCATTAGCAAGGAACAACGCCGTTGAGCCTCAAGAAGGTGGGCTAACAATTTTCGTTTCATTTTTCTGATATTCATGCCCATTGGGAGCAACCCTTGGCGGCCAGAGCGAGTTACTTGCGTCAAGGCTATTTCAGAGTCACAGAATGGCACATATTCTTCTCTCATTATGGACCCATTATTCTGTACTTTTCTCTGCTGTACGAATAAAGTATACCAGAAATTCTGTATTACCCTCAGCACCCTTTAAAGGAGACTCAATCCACCCTTTGCTGCTGAATCCAAAGTCCTCCACACCTTTTATAATCTTCTCAAGAACCTGTACAAGGGATTACAAGTCATAGCATTCTTTTACAGTTTTATTTGGTCAGCTGAATCATGTTCATTTAAATCTCATTTATTCACTATGGGTTTGTGGGCAAATCATGGTGTCGTTCAAGACTATAAGTTGATAAATAGTGACACCCAAGATATTGCTAACAAAGTAGAGTTTAAACTAATTTGTTTGCCACTTTTTTTTTTCAATAAACTCATCAATAATTTGCAATTCATAAGGTTTCATAACATTATTCATATTTGCCAAGTAAAAAAATTAAAAATTAATTATGAATTGAAAGATGATAATTATTTTAGAATTGTTCAAAGGCAAGACTTGAGCACAACCGCCTGGTGTTAATAGAAAAGAAGAAAAATGCATACCTCTTGGCGGACATGGGGATCTCTTACTATTCCACCACTTCCTACCTGCAAGAACACCAAGAATTTAAGTTTGTAACTACTCATTATTCTCTTTTAGTACAATGTGATTATGCAGAAATAACATCCCCTTATCTCCAAATTGTCAGATTTAACAGCATCTCCAAGAGGCAGAAAAGCTAATTTGCCAATCACATAGAGAAGATAGCGATATTAAGCAGAGCAACATGAGGACACTGTAGAATGTGCAACATATACCAAGCAAATACAGATATTGAAAAAAAATTCCGGCATAAAATGCCAGTAAAAGAAAACCAAAACATTGCCACCATAAAAAATTCCTAACCATTTCAATTAACAACAATTTTATATGTCTTAATAAAAAAAAAAAAGAATATGGTATTTGTGCTAAAAGAAAAAAAAAAAAGAAAGTGATAATAGCAGGATACAGTTCTTAAGAATCTAGTAGGTGATTACACTTTCAGTTTTATTACAGTATAAAAAAGTTCAGAGATTCATTTTTTGTTTTTCAATAATTAATACGAGGAAAATATACTCTGATGAAAGAATGAAAAAATATTGCGTTCTTACTTGTGATCTGCTAGCTTCAAACTGGGGCTTAACCAGGGTTACTAATGTTGCATCTTGTTTCATCACATTGACAACAGCAGGCATGACCTGCACAACATGAAACGAACAAATATCATTGAAGTGCTGAAGAGTGCAGATTCTAGTTCTAGGAACGACACAAGGTTAGCATGTTTGGATAAACAGGACTCTATCCGCACATGAAGACAAGTCCACAAAGGAATGTTGGACAAATCAAGAGTTTGTAATTAGGCAACATAAACTTTACCAATGCTTGGAGGCATACCAGGAGAATAGAGATGAATGAGAGATCTAGAGTCACCAAGTCAACTTTTTGAGGGAGTCCAGGAAGGTATCTTAAGTTTGTCCTTTCTATCACACTAACACGCACATCTCGGCGGATTTTGTCTGCCACCTGATGAAGAAGTTGGTGTTTAAACCAGCAATAAAGAAGTAAACTGCCTGGACCTTGCATTATCAATTACAAAGCAAACTACAATCACAATTAAGATTTATGACAGGTATGACTTCCCCACAACAACGAGACAGAAAAACTAACCAAAAAGTATCAAACATACCTGTCCATAACCTACATCAACTCCATAGACAAACGATGCACCATACTGAAGCAAGCAATCAGTAAATCCTCCAGTTGACAACCCCGAATCAAGAGCTACTTTGCCAGCCACATTGATACCCAACTGTTCAATGGCAGCTTCTAACTTGTGTCCTGCTCTGAATTAGCAGACAGAAAGCTAAAGTCAATGTTTCTGGCTCACCATACTCCATACAAACTAAAATTTCATGTAAGCTGCAAGTTCTTTCAGGCCAAGTAATCACCTACATACATATTTTGGAATTACAGCTATTATCTCTACAACAGCTTTGTCAGAGATGGGAGTGCCTGCTTTGTTCACCACTTTCCCATCCACAAATACTTTGCCTACACAAAAATGCATAAAACTAAAGTAAATGCCAAACATAAATTGTACTTATGTTTATGGTTCTGATGACGGAAAATGGAGAGATTTACAGCAGAAATTGGTTGATGCTGATGCTATTACATACCAGCATATATAAGATGAATTCCAAGACAAGTACAGACACATAACTTTTGAAGTGTTGTAAGGACACAACATGACAGGCATATCCACATACAAGAACCACATTTTCAAAAATATGTTATGTTGAAAAGATAGATAGAGAGAGAGAGAGAGAGATAAAAGATTTGAGGCATATCCTCGATAAAGTGAACAGCTTCTAAGAGTAACATATTGCTATTTATCCTTGTAAAGTTGCACTAGAATAACCTGACGTGGAGTATTATATCTCTAAGGGAAAGAAAATGTTAAAATGCTATTTTGATGAATTCACTGGTTGTTATAAAGGTAAAATTCTAAACATGAAGGAAAATTTATGCTAGCCAATGTCAAAAGAGTGGCAGCATGTGGACATATTAGAGTTATTTATAAATCAAATATATTCCGAATGAGAATCTAGCAGTCAAAATTGGTGAACCAGTAGTACTATAACATCCAATCTCAAAAATATCATAACAGAATCCTGACACCCATCATATGGCAATTCCAGTCCCCAACAACTCATGAAATTAATGTGCAAAGTCAACGTTGAATGCATGGAAACAGATAATCTAAAACAAGTTAGCATTTGTCATTTGACTAGAGATAGAATGGCTTACTTTTTAGGTACCTGAACCTTTCCTGCTTTTGTAGTAGTAATGCTTCTTAATGAACAATAAATTTCTGGTTTTGCCCATCTGACTGTAAAAGAAAATTATCATAACGTAATCGCCAAGTATTTGTGAAAAGTCCTCAAAGACAACTAACAAAAAAAGCTTAGCTATAATTATAGAATTCATAATCGGATTGAACAGAGAAAAGAAATCTATATAGATGAAGAAGAGAGAGATGTACCAGTAAGATTATAGGGGGTAGGATTTGGATAATGAAATGAATCCGAAACTTGAAGAATTGCAATTGTTAGAAAAGCGCGAGAGAAAGGGAAGCTTAAGAAACCGCATTACCATTTTTCAGGGGTTTGGTTTTGTGGTTCAACTTAGTATTGGAATAGCTCCAGAGCTGATACCCAAAAGGTACAGATTGGGATCCCAAAGCTTGAAGCTTCCTAGTTCCGACCAACACCCGCGCAGAGCCGCGTTCCTGTTACTACGCTGTGTCGTAGTATTATCAACTCAAGATCCTTTCCTAAACACTTTACACTTCAACTTTGATAATAATCTATTAAACATCTTAATCCCTCAATTTTGTATTAAATTGATGAACTAAATAGCTTTTTTCTCAACAAAATAAATAAATAAATAGTTAAAGTTAATGAAATTCACCTTACTGTTTAACTTAATTTAGGCTATTTAACTCATTGCTAAGTGTCTAAATGAAATTAAATTCAGGTGTTTAGAATTGTTTTTAAACAGTTAATTTAAAAATAAATTGATCATTATGAAAAACAAAAAAAACTTATAACTAATTATCAAATAAGTGTCCTTTAAACTTGATGCACTAGGATTAAAAAAAAACATTTAATAGTCTAAATTGAAGTCGTATTTTACTAAAATATTTTTTTTTTTAAAAAAAGAAGATATTTCTAATTATTACTTCGCTATTTCAACATGTAATAGCCTAATTTAAAGCATAGATAAAATGAGAAATGAAATATAATGAGAGTGTATTTTTTTTTTCTAAAGAAAACACTTATTTAAAAAAATATATAAATTTATTTATAATTTACATATATTTTTTATTGTTAATGAAAGTTTAATTTGTATTAAAATATATATTTTTTTGAAAAAACAAATATTTTGAATAAAAGGAGTAATAAGAGTGCAATAATACGGTATTAAATACTTATGCATATGGTGTGTGCACATCTATAACGTTCAACCGAATATGTGCATAAAGTAATATATCCACGCAGTTATTACCCCTCATTAGCATTTGATAATTCTAAATTTGGCAAACCTTTTGTTTACTATTATACGAAAAGTTAAAATTTTGTTACTTTACTATACTAAATTTATTCATATAAAATTAAATTTCTTTAAAATCATTTCTTGTAGTAAACCTTAGAACCAACCTATACATTTAATTGTTATGTTTGAAGCAGTAAAATATTAAATGCATGAATAAGATATTGTTTATTTATATCATGAATTCCTCAAAAAAAAGTCATAAGTTGATGTGAAATAAATAAAATTGCAGGGATTGTGGATAAGCTGAGGATAAGGTTCTCAAAAACAACCCTCCAATGAAAATCACACAAATTTGACACCTCATCAAGCAGAACCACAAATTTCTGAGCAATAGATATTAGATCCAATCCAAGCTTTAGGAATAGTGAGAAAATTTTATATCCTTAGAATATATTATTTCATATTAGCACATTGCCTAAAGGGGTCCTTTGCCAAAATCAGAATGGCAGCTACTGCTTCACCAATGGCCAGCCAGCTCAAGAGCAGCTTTGCATCTTCTGTAACCACAAGAGCACTTGTTGTCCCTAAGGGCATCTCTGGCTCTCCATTTAGGGTCTCACCCTCTAAGAGAACCTCTTCCTTCACTGTCAAGGCCATCCAGTCCGAAAAGGTATTCGTTTCAACTTTGGCTTGGTTGGGATTATATTATATGAACATCATAGGTTCTAGCATATTCAGACCAGGCTTTTGAATTGAACTTAGAAACTTGACATGTGAATTTTATCATAAAGTTTCAAGTAATACAGTTGATTATAATTGAAAATGCAGCCAACATACCAAGTGATCCAACCAATCAACGGAGATCCATTCATTGGAAGCCTGGAGACACCAGTGACATCAAGCCCATTGATAGCCTGGTACCTATCCAACTTACCAGCATACAGAACAGCAGTGAGCCCACTTTTGAGAGGGATCGAGGTTGGTCTGGCCCACGGGTTTCTCCTTGTAGGCCCATTCGTAAAGACCGGGCCATTAAGGAACACAGAGTATGCAGGAGCAGCAGGGTCATTGGCAGCAGGTGGTCTTGTAGTGATTCTAAGCATATGCTTGACAATGTATGGAGTTGCATCATTTAATGAAGGGGAGGCATCAACTGCCCCAAGTTTAACATTGACTGGAAGAAAGAAGGAGCCTGACCAGTTGCAGACTGCTGATGGGTGGGCTAAATTCAGTGGAGGGTTCTTTTTTGGTGGAATTTCTGGTGTTATTTGGGCTTATTTTCTTCTTTATGTCCTTAACCTTCCTTACTTTGTAAAGTAAAGGGTCTTGCCATTTTTATTTTTATTTTTACTATTTTAACTCTCTCTCTCTGAATCCCTCTCTCACTTATGTATAATATCTGCTTATTTGGGACTCACATTTCAAGATGAAAGAAGTGTTTCTACATGCCTATTTGCTTATACACATGGCCATGTTCTATTTTGTTTATTCAACAAGTTTCAATGCTTATTATCTGTTGTTTAATTTGTTTGTGTTAATTACCCATTTGACACATAAAAATTTATTTAAGTTCTAATAAGTAGTAAATTTTGATTAACTTACTATATTATAAAATTCATATCTCCATATATAATAATCATACAATATTATTATTAAAAAAATATAAATTTTATATAGTATTTGAGATTAAATTTCATTTTTAATAAATTAATAATTAAATTTTAGAATCGAAGATATATATATCTTAACCCGATTTAATTAGTGCTATATCTTACCTGTAAATTATGTAATGGAGTTCCTATATTGTGATTTAGGATTAGATAAAACTCAAAACTAATAGACCAGGATAGAGCTATTTACAATCCAAAATGTATCAGAATAAAAAACTTAAGCAAATAAATAGAGATTATTTATTTATTTGAGAATAAAGAACTGTTTTTTTAATGAAAATTAAATTTTTATTCATAATAAAAAAAAGTATATATGTAAAGTATAAATAATTATAACATGAAACAGACATTTTATCTTTTAGCAGAAAATTCAATCTATCTATTATTTATAGTAAAATTATGAAACACATTTTATTAAAAAAAAAAGACAATAACTTCTATAATGGAAGAAAAATAATTTCCACTAAAAAAGACAACAACCCCCAAATATTTTTACTGGAGTAAATAATAAAAATCTAAACTGTATTCAAAATTAGTTAATAAAAATAAATCAGGTCTAAATAATACAAATAAAATAAGATTTACACAAAAAAAAATAAATCTAATATCATATCTCAATTTATTGAAAAAAAAGAAAAATAAATTAAAAAATCAAATGATCACAAAAATAAAAGTAACTAAATATTTAGATTTAAATTTGTGTGCTCATCCGAATTCACCTTTATTTTAAAATGTCATTTTAGATTTCAAATTCATCCATAAAATTTATAGTTATGTGGTAGTTAGTTCTGTCGTAAATTTACTGATATTTTAAAATGATTTAAACTATTTTAAATATAATATTTATATCACCAATATGGTTGCTGATTTTATGGCAAATCTAGTATTCCAGCAGTCTTCCCTCTTCATGTGGCATGACTATTTCAGGTGGTGCTGATTGTCAACTCTTTGGTGACAATATAGGTTTCTCATTTTCATTTGGTTGTTTGTTAGTTGTTTGCTTTCTATCTTTTTCAATAAAATAAAGAAAAAATTGTGTGAAATATCACTTTTCTTGGTTAATTTTCAAAAATACCATCTTTTTTTGAGTCAAACTTCACAAATAACTTATAATATACATAAAATATTTAGAAATTATATAAAAACCCACTAATTAATGAATAAATCCATATTAAACGGATTAAATAATGAAGATATAGTGTTAATCAAATAATTAGAAAAAATAGATAATATAAATGTGACAGATAGAAAATTAACACTAAAGTACAATTAAGCCTGGATGCCGACAAAATAAAAAATTTATTAAATCAAATCGAAAGTATAAAGGAATTAAAATTAGTAAAATATCGAATATTAAGTGAATTAAATTTAGAAAATCGAGTTTTAAAAAAATTAAATCAAAGAGAAAATTATCTAAAATACATAGCAATTAAAATGAGATATAATGGATAAATTAAAAATACATAGCAATGAACAATTTTATCAGTTAAATAATAATTTAAAAATTATAAATCAAACATTAGGAAAACGAATAATAAACCATACAGTTTTACAAGTATTTTATATGGGGAAGACAATTACGGTGGAGAAAGTTTAAGCTTAAGATATTTAAAAAACCTAAACAAGAAAATACTGAAGATAAAATGGATAAAATATTTGATTTGCTAAAAGAAATTAAGGAAGAAGTGGGAGAGTTAAAAATAAGAGTAGAAAAAAAATAGAAAAAGGAAAAGAAAAAAATAAAAGAACATACACAAAAAATAATAAGTATAAAAACTCACATGTTAACTTTAAAAGAATGATTAAAATTATATAAAAATAATAAAATAGATGAAAACGACATATTAGATTTAACTTATGATCTAGGAAATTTAAAAATGAATGCTAATCCAACATCTACTCAAACGAAAGTTGAAACATGAGTCTATTATGAACAATAAATGAAACTGAAGAGAATAAATGAGAGAAAATATAGGTATAAGAGAATATGAAAAATATAAAAAAAAAATTTCTAAACAAAAATTAATGTATAATAATTCTAAATTTTCAATTAAATATGAAATACAAGAGGAGATTATAGAATATTTAGACTACAAGAAATAAGAGAAGAATTAATCGAAGTAAAAGATGAAGCAGAAACAAAATTAGAAAAAATAAGAAAAGAAATAAATATAGCTAGTAGAAAATTGGAAGAAGTATAAATGGATTTACAACAAAATTATAAAATTATTGAAAAATAAAAATATATAACATATATAATTAAAAGAATTAATTATTTAAAAAAGATAAAAGTAAATAAAAATATAACACGACTATTAATAGATGACTTAAAATCTAATAAACAAGATTTACAAAAATTATTTGAACGAGTAGTATAATTGAAAAATTTGACAAAATTTTAAGTTTATTAGATTTAATTTTTATAGAAAAATTAATAAAATAATAGGAGAAATAAACGAGTAAATAAGAGTTTTATATGTAATGAAAACGAATAATACAATAAGATATTTCAGAAAATTTTAAATAAATATTTTTATAAAAAATGTTAAGAAAATAAAAATTAATAATAAAAATAAAAATAATATTAATTAATATAAGAAATTATATTAGAAGATAAAAAAGAAAAAAAAAACAAACTAAACAGTGAGTAAAAATGAAAAGATCCCTAGAACAAAATGAAGATGAATAGCCTGAACTCGGCCCATTATGATTGGGCCGCGGAAGCCTCTCTTTCATAGGTCGATTTCTTGTTGCAAGTTACAAGAATGAGAGCCAAAGACTGTCTATCCTCATCACAACCATAATAACGGTTAACGGTCACAGTGCCTGAACTTCTTTTCCTCCGACGAGCCATGGCAATTGAAGCTCAAATTTCTTCAACTCTACACTCTTACCAATTCCAATTCCCGTTACTCTCTCATATTGCTCCTCCGCAATCATCCCTTCTTCGACTTCCCATCAAATTCGCCGCCAAAAACTTCGCCAGAAAATCGCTCAAGTTCACTTGCAGATCCAGCGGCGAAGACGTGAGATTTTTTTTTTAATTGATCAATATCTATCATTGCCATTGTATATAAATATTGACTATTTTTAATAACGGCATAATTCAGAGCTTGCTTGCAATTTGATCAGGATTTTTACATAGATGCTCCAGTTTCCGCTGGGGATGGCTTTTCTTTTAGTGGAGGTGCCTTTTTTAATTTATTTCTTATTAAGACGTAATGACTATTAATTGTTATTAATTTTTGCTGTTGTTTTGGACAGGGAAATATTCCGATGAGCCTAGCCCGGCTGATGAATGGTTTAAGCAAGGAAAGATAGTAAGTTTTGTTCCCAATAGTGGCATTTATACAATTAAATATTTGTTATGATAATTAGAATTCATTATGTTGGCAGTAAGTTTTTCGGTCTAGAACTATTCGGAGTGAAAGAGGGCATCTTAAATCTTTATTTATAGTCAATTACCCAGTGACTGTGGAATTGATTTTGTATGGGGTGTGTTCTAATTTGAAATTAAGATTTTTGTTTTTCCAGGTGGAGGCTCATCCCGTTTATAGTTCCGGTGAGGAGGCAAAAGATCCTATATTTGGACTTAAAATGGGTTCTGGTTCTCAGGCCTCAGATGATGTTTTCAGGTACAGTTTCTTTTAGTTCTACGATTTTCAAGACTACTTGCTCATTCTGGTCTGCCTTTGTTGAGATGTCATGAACCCCCACTTAGGTCTAGAGCTTTCTAATAATAATAATAATAATAATAGTAGGAGTAGGAGTAATAATTTGAAGGATTATTTCTAGAATACGCTACAAACATCAAGGTCGGTAAAGCAACCGACTTCAATAGATATAAAAGGAGCTAAAGCTCCTAATTTGTGTGTGTAGAATTAAAATGTGAGTGTGCGCATTTGTGAGAGAAAATTATATATTATTTGTGACAAAAGTGTGTGGGCTTTACAACATGTGAGTGGAATTTGTGAGCTGTGTGTGAGTGTAATTGTGAAATATTATAATGACATTAAAGTGAAATCGGTCAGAAATTGAAAAATTGAAATAATAACGATTTGGAATTGCAGTGGTGCATGAAAAAGAAAAATCATTATTTGCGCAAAATTCGGGATTTTGGAGTTTGTTGGTCAAGGATCAAGTTTATTTGATAAAGTGTGAGAAATTTATCAAGTTACAATGGCAGATTTTCAATTTTGGAAGTAATAAAAAAGGTGAGTGATCGATCAAAATTATAGTTCGTAACAAATTATTATACTGTCTTACTTAAAAGGGCTAAGAATTATGGAAAATAGATAGTCGTAGCGAGACTGTAGCACCTGGAGCTACAGGAACACAGGCATCCGCGCCTATAGCACAAAAATGTAAGGCGCAAGCTGGTAAGGCTGTATTTACTTTCAAAATTTCTGTTAAAAATGATATTTTAAAGTATATACAAGATGAGAGCATGACAAAGGAGGCATGGGATATTCTTATATCCAGTTATTAGAACAAAAATGAAATGAGGTTAGAGTTTTTAGGGGATGATTTAATGGCTATCAAGTAAGGAAATATGACATTTAGTCAATACTTTTCCTTGGTAAAGTTACCGCATAACGAAATTTTAGAATTGGATCGAAAAAAATTATTATTCATGAATTGAACCTCGGGTACCAAGAGTTCATATTGGCCGACTCAACCAACATTGATGAAAGCATTGGAGAATATGTCGGCCATTCAAGGAAGTTTGGCAGCACAAATGGCGAGGTTTTTGTAAGAAACGAGAAAGAGGAATAATGAAAGAAGAAGATAGTAGTGAGGAAGAAAGCTACGAAGATGAGAGAGATAAAAAGAATAAAGAAATAAAGCCATATTCAAGGGGAGCTTGATTAGGTCAAGGTCAAGAATATGATCGAGGTTATGAATTTTGTAATAAACATAATGTTAAATGTTTTAAATGTGGAAAAAAGGGACATTATGCACGAGATTGTTGGTACGAGAAAACCTCAAAGGAAAGAAACAAGGAATCTTCATACAGTTGCATAATAGATGATGATGAAGAATGAGATATTCTAGCTACGTGTGCATTGATTGGGTCAATGGAAGAAGAAGAAGTGATTGACTTTAATAATCCTTGGGTTTCGAAGTAGCCATGCTTGTATCAAGATGCGAAATACGTTGAAACAAAAATTAAGAGCGAAAAGAATGGAATTTGGAGGCATCCAACTTCTTTACAGAAGAACAAATTGAAGAAATACGAATGAAGTCGAAAACAACTCCACAAAAAATGATGAAAAATTAGAAATGATCATAATGAGGTGAAAAAGATGATTGAAGAAGAAATAGAGAAGCAGTTGCAAGAGATTTATAAGCAAGTTATGGAAGTCAAAAAGTAAACAAGCAGGGATGTCAAAGTACAAGTACAAGAGATTGAAGAGTAATGTGAGGAGAAAATGCTGCATGTTAAATTGTTTAAAGAATTTTCAACTCCTACATATGCTTGAAAAGAGGCGACACGGTCGACAAGAACAAGAGCAACAATGCATGGAAGAAATAATTAAAAAGAAAAGGCCATTAACAAATCTGAAGCTGAAGTCAAAATAGTTCGATTCAACAAGAAGAATTTAACGATCCAGACGGAAATAATAATAATAATAATAATAATAATAATAATAATAAGAGTTCGAAGGATTATTTCTAGAATACACTACGAACATCAAAGGTCGGTAAAGCAACCGACTTTAATAGATATAAAGGAGCTAAAGCTCCAAATTTGTGTGTGTAAAATTGAAGTGTGAGCATGTGCATTTGTGAGAGAAAATTATGTACCGCGTGCGACAAAAGTGAGTGTGAATTAGAATATGTGAGTGGAATTTGTGAGGTGTGTGAGAGAGTGTAATTGTAAAATATTATAATTAATATATTAAGTTTTGAGTTTATTCAATTTAGCACACTAACAAAATTCAGCAGCCTTTGCAATGTTCTATTTTAAGGTCTTTATAAAATGAAGGAATTGATATTGGATTATTTGCAGGGATTCCGATTGAAACATACTATATCATTTTGATTTTGTGCAATAGATGGTTTTGTGTTGAAAGAGGAAATGCCAATAATCCAAAGGTTGTTCTAATTCATGGCTTCCCTTCACAGGTGAATTCCTTCGTCGGTGGCAGATCTGCATGTCACATTTTGTCATGCATTTAACATTTTACAGAAATGTGTTTTTGTTATTCTACAATCTCCGAGAAGAGATGTGTTTCTATTCGCTAGAATGAGTAGTTCTCTTTTCCATTCGGTAATGTCATTATAGTCTGTTTTGAAAACTACAAAATATGGTGCCAATTTAGCTTGCTGTTCGCATTATTATATTCTGTATTATGTTAGTTGTCCTTCAGGAAATAGAAAGCAAGATTACTTAGGCACTTTGTTCATCGTTTAAGCATCATATGCTTAGTCTGTTTTTCCTTTATCAGTCAATATCACATGTTAAGAGCGTGAAAATATTATTTTGTAAGGTCTTGTCTTTTGTACTTAATTAAACAAAACGTGAAATTCAATATGTGCAAAATTAAAACTATTTTTTATTTATTTGCAGATAATAAGTCCTTGCTAGGTATTGGGCCAAGATTAACATATAATTTATTTATTTATTTATTTTTGTGTGATGCTATCAGTTACAATATCCAAACATTCCTTGCCTTATGGAACTGATAGCCGTGCTGTTTTGATCATATCCACTTCATTTGCTGGTTACTTTTTCATTCTATTTGGGTAACTATTAGCATATTTTTCTTGAAGCACAATCCTTTTCTCTGTTATTAACTTCTCAGAACAATGCTAATATTATGTTATTGATAAATTATGGCATGTGGGCTTGATATAGGAAGTTAATTCTGTTGCAGGCATACTCTTATCGCAAAGTTCTGCCTGTACTATCCAAAAACTATCATGCAATTGCTTTTGATTGGCTAGGTAATAATGCAGTTTTGATTTGATGAAGTTTAGTTTTTCTCTACTTTTTCTTGGAAAAGTTTTGGATATTTCTCATTACTTGCTTTATAATTTATGTAAATTCAGTGGAATTAGCAGATAAAACATGTATGTATATAAGTCTGTGAGGAACAGCACCATGATTAAAGCTCAGCTTTCCAACGTACTGGGATAGATAAGTGAGGGTTAGGAGGGGCTGATCATGTTGTCTAGATCAAGGTAAAGCTGTTTTTTTTCTGAATAAGGCCAGAGTGGAGTCTTGCAATAGGTCACTGCCTTGAACTTTTAGTAATAATCCTACATTCATAAATTCTCCCCCTTTCCCTCTTTTTGGAAAGGAAATGAATTAATGAGGTGACTAATTTTTCAACTTAGGGAGTCAAGTGTATTTGCTCCTTTGAAGAAACTAGTAGAAGTACTCGTGAGCATGTTATTTCTGAAGTATTTGGCAAGAAGTGAGCTGTAATAAATTTACTTTATGAGCAGCTTTAGGCAGCATGTTATTTCCTAAGCGGATTACAGTTTGGCAACTTTCTAATTATTCTTGAGATCCATGTAACTTTTCCTTCCATCATTAGATTTCATCTTCCAGCTGTCATTTTAATTGGTCATAAGCCATCATCAAATTTTCTGCTTCTTTTCATCTCCTACAGGCTTTGGATTTTCGGATAAGCCTCAACCTGGATATGGATTTGACTATAAGCTGAACGGTAATTGTTTTATCAGCTTTTATGGTGGCAAAATAAAGTTAATGATTATGCCCTATTCTACAATGTCTTGCATTTTGTAAATGTGTTAGTAAGAAGTAAATGATATTCATTTTCTTTTTGTGGGTGATGGCATGCAGAATATGTGTCATCCTTGGAGTCAATGATTGATGCCATAGCCAAGGATAAAGTCTCACTTGTTGTACAGGTGCCTTTTCCCACTCTCAATCTAGTATTGATCTATCACCTATCAATAAATGCTAATTATTGTTTTACATTTAATTTAAAACTTCAAATCTTTGATTTACTTCTCAGGGCTACTTTGCACCAGTAGTTGTTAAATATGCTA
The DNA here is from genome assembly GCA_037975025.1 of Excoecaria agallocha. NCBI lineage: Eukaryota > Viridiplantae > Streptophyta > Magnoliopsida > Malpighiales > Euphorbiaceae > Excoecaria > Excoecaria agallocha. Next base: position 66,081,385 of record CM075807.1, on the reverse strand, counting down.
ACAAGCATCAGGAAAAGCTCAACAATCTGATACTCCTTAATCCACCTGTATGGACCTCCTCATTTACTACTTGTCCTAATGATTAAATTTTAAATATCTCTTGTAGAGTTTTAAATTTTAGTGATGTCCCTTGAGATTTCAAATAACATTTATATTTTTTTTCCTAATGGTATGCAACCATGCTAACCTTTCCTTGACATCCATTCCTTTTTAATTTTTCATGGTTTGAGATAGCTTGGCACCAACCAAAGGTGGACTTACATGATCCCAACAGTTGATGATATTGTCTTTCCACTGGGTTTTGGTGACTCTGTTTCTTTTCCTATAATTTATTTCTACTTCTATTTTATCACCACAGAACAGGATTTTTACGATACAATTATGATTATTTAGAATAATTTACTCTGGTGAAAATAAAACTCTTCAGAAACACCCTTATAACCTCAATAATAAATTCTAGTGGTGAAATGGAACTTAAACTTTATAATCACTTTTATATTATCAATATACTGAGGAAAAAACACTAAATTACACTGTAATAGGTTACTAGGAAGTTATGAGCATTATCTGTAACATTATATTTATTTTTTCTCAAAATAATCCACCCTCAAAGTTAAATTCTGTATTGGCTAGTGATCCCAATTTCTTTGATTGGCGCTACATGACTTTACCAGGAACACATATACTTCTTTAGTATTGACAAAATACTCAATTCTCAGTCTTGAACTTTCCTGTTAATAGGGAACAATTGTTTTTTCCGGCGATTGAAGCTGGAGAGTTTGCAAGATGTTATATTGTGCTGTATGCGTATTATAACTACAGAAAGATGAACATCTCTCTAACTTGCACGCTTGTTCTTTTCTCCCTGATTTATTGCAGCTAACAGCCAAACATGGCAACCTTCCATCCACCTTGTCTATATTCAGCAACTTCTTGCTGGGTGAAATTTTTTCTCAGGTACAGAGCTGTTTCTTTTAAATCTTTTCCTGTGAAATGGAGGGTCTGGTTCTATTATTGTGTCTCTGTGTGCTCATATCATCTATATATATCTTCTTGTTAAACAAATTTTCTATTTCTTTTTCCAAATGACATAATAGGATCCTCTAAGGGCCAGTGACAAAGCATTGACAAGCTGTGGTCCTTATCAAATGAAGGAAGATGATGCAATGGTATACAGAAGACCATACCTCACATCTGGTTCTGCAGGATTTGCACTAAACGCTATTAGTCGGGCCATGAAAAAGGACCTAATGGTGAATTTGGTTTAATGTTCCATCTTTTCCATTTAATGATTATATAGCAGTCTTATTAGAAAATAGGTGATAGACTTCCATTTCTTTCTGAGTGTGCCCTTTTCTCTTGAGGCAGCTTGCCGCCAGTTTCTTTACAGTGTGATTGGCATTCGCTGTTTCCATGTTTCTTTGATTGTGAACCACATTCATTCTAAGGTGGAAAAGTAATAACCTAGAGCAAGTAAAGATAGATTTATTGTAAAGAATTTCATCAGAAGAAAACAAGCCATGGTCTATTATTCCGAATGCCACACCCAGCATCTCCTGAAATAGCTTTTGGAAAATAATACATTTTCTTGTCTGTGTATTAGCTTGTAAAGAATTTTCCTTTTGTTTCAACAGAAAACTTATCTATTGATTCTCATCTTAAGAAAGATTGACATTATTTTCTTCTGTTTCTTTGTCATTCTGGTTTGGGTACTTGATAGAACTTTGTGGAAGAAATGAGAACAACACTTCTGGATAGTAGTTGGAAGGTTCAAACCACAGTGTGTTGGGGCCAGAGAGATCGTTGGTTGAGCTATGATGGGGTTGAAGAATTCTGCAAAAATTCAAAACACAGCCTGATTGAGCTTCCCATGGTAGAAACTATTCTCTAATTTTTTGCATTCGACCATTTTGCATTTACAAAGAAGGTTAAACTGTTCTCTGTGCTCTTAGAGGAAATTTCATTTAGAGAGACATCAAAATGCAAACGCAAGTTTGGCTTTTGCAGTAGGCCTTACTCCTTGTGGTTGCGTCCACATTGTTTTTTCTACATCTCATAGCCTCATACGCCAGGGAACCCTTCTTTCTTTTGATGTTTTCTTATTCTCTATTTCTGCTTCTTAAATTGCTCTCTAGTGCTGTTGATGTAATCCTTCTGTTTTACCTGTTGAATTGCTTTCTATTACGTCTATTCAAACTAGCTTGAATTGGTCACTGACCTTTCTACCATAGCATCCTTTTCGCCCATTTTCTTTGCTAGTGGTGCTAGTGAAAATTGCTGTAATATGCCTATTTCTATTATTTCCTTTCAATCCTTTTGTTGTGATCGCCTTCTTGATCATTTTCTGTTGTTATGCTTCATATAATTTCTAATGATGTACTAGTTTTGCAATCTTAAAGGCAGGGCATCATGTGCAGCAGGATTGTGGTGAAGAACTTGGGGGAATCATTTCAGGAGTTCTAAGTGGAAGGATCCGCGCTTGATGATTGAGAAGATCATATAAGAAGAAAGGGTATCCTATAGTGTTCTATCACTTGTATTCTTTGAGAAAAAAGAGAAAACGTTGAGTAAAATGATTCTTATGCATATCTTGAAAGAATCAGTTCTATAATGTCAAGCTTCTATAAGATGTTAAAAGAATTTATACAACTATTGCAACTAAAGATTACTGAATGTTGCAATTAAGAATGCACCTTTGCTGTCTTCTGTTCTCTTCTTCTTCCGAAGCTAGTTGTTTAAGTATACAAGTGCAGCAAAACAAGAACTGGCTTTCTTCTTGTTTTATGATTGTTTATAAGGATCATCCCAACAACAGTCATCTTGTGCTGCTTTTTTCCATCTATTTGTGAGTATCTCTAGCTCAATAAGTGACCATTTTTTCACCTGCAAAAGACAGTTTACGTAGCAAATCAACTAGTAGATAGTGAACAAATTCCTTAAGGATCAGGGAGCACACTTGGAAGCTTACATTTTGTCTGCTCTCAGATTGCTCGAATAATAGTCGTTCCTGCGAATTTCAACTGTCATTGCTTTAAATCACATACTAGAAAAGAAATAAGGTGAGATATTCTTTTGACATTTTAGATTACTGAAGGTCATTATACAGGACTGTCCTATGATCCCTATTTCTGGCTTAAGTTAAATGTTTTTGACCTTGTTTGTTGCAGAACCTCCCAGTGTAGGAAAACCGTAATGAATTATGTACTGAGAATCCACAATCCCCACATTTTTTGAGGGTTCTCCCTGTCAATGAAGGCCCCAAATCTAAGCAATTTGTCACACACACACGCACACATATATATAGAGAGAGAGACATAGAGAAAGAGAAAAACATGGTTTTAGGTTGGTGAATTGCCTGTGCACAGTAGCCTAGTTGATAATCCAGACCCCATCCGTGAACCAGATCATTCTGAGAAGATAATAATAATAATAATAATAATAATAATAAGCTAGAAGATAAAAAAATAATTATCTACTAATGGAAGCACCAACACCATAGCCAACAAATGTTCATCTGGTTATCAAAATGCACTAACTTTATTCATTAACCAACCTTCTGCAGAAAAATGGCATTGCTGTCAGCAGTGGTTTACAGTTAAGCCTTATTACTAGTTTACAGAAAATATTCACATCATACCTGAATCATATACCAGGTACAGCGCCACGATGCTTTCGAAAAAACAGGAGCCATCATTTTGACAAACCTGTATAGGTTATATTCTTATTCCATTTCTGTAATATATTTCAGGAGAGATTGATTAAACATTCATTTACAAGAGTCTTCTACCCTGAGCATGGAGGACCTCTGGCATTTCTATCACACATTAAACCACCAATTTTCCCTGATATCCTCCTGTCAACAGCGTAATTAACCCGATATCAGATAACTTGCATCAAGCTCGAAGTATCTGATACAGCTTTTAGAACACGATTTTCCATTTGTTAATGAAGAACCTGTGTACTCTTGATCTATGTTGCCTCTTTGTAAGATGATGGTGAACTTCTGATCTACTGGGATCAAGTGCTGGCTGCGATATCTCAAGTTTTTCTTGTTTAATAATTGAAATGTATCTGAATTTTAGCAGAAGATGAGAGTACTTGAACTTGTAGCAGAACAGATTATATTGTACTTAAAAGAAACGAATGCATTACAGTGTATAGCTAAACATCATTCATTTTTCCGTACCTTCTGGGATCAAAGTGGTGAACTCCAAGATCTTCATCCCACAAGAAGATATATTCATACTCCGAGATGATATCCGGGTGCAAGAAACGCTTTGCAAACCACCTTAATCATCAAGAACATATATTAATTTTCCAATATTAACGTACTTTAAACATAAAAGCAAGTATTGTACTCCACTCTAAATCACCTTGGTCATTACCACTTGGTTTGATTAATAGCTGATATATGTATGGCTTTATCACTCCACTGTAAATCTCTCCATCCATCAACCGATCCGTCGTAATGAAACAGCATTACAACAAAGTTGCTGTCACTTGAAAGAAATTGAGATTCGAAAGTAGAAGCTAACTTATTAGAATACACAGGAAACAGAAATGAAAGTTGCAGAAATGAAGATTGGATTGGATTCTCACCTTCTTGACAATTTTGTTAACATGTTCTTTCTGCTTAATTCCAACAGCAATTGCCAGCAAGTTGTTTGCTTTCTTCAAATTCTGAATCAAAGCAGCACTTACCAAAATAAAGAAAAAAGACCAGAAATTAATATTGGCTATAAAAAATAGTTTTATCATACCTTTTTATGATGGCCCCATAATGGTAGCAATTCCAAGTCAGATGTGGGAGAAACAATTCCTCTAGGCAGCGTTTCAGTGCCATAAGGCCTTTGTTGAGTCTAAATACACAGTATATATAAAATTACAAATTATTTTACCTACTGATATTCATATCAGAAAAAAAAATTATATTATCATTGTGTATCTGTTTTTTCATAATTGAATCATATACATAACTAACCTCATTACAAATTGTCAATGGTTGACCCTTCACATTATCATCTGAAGCCCATTTTAGAAGCTTCTACAAATATAAGAATCGCATAACATATATATATATACTCAATAAAAGAATACATGGAAAGTGTATACCTGTTTGTACTCTGTGATGGCAAATGCAGTGATTATGAATATAGCTGATGAAACCAAAATTATTGTGGAGAGGAAGTGGCGAAGACTAAATTTCTGCTTTTCGGATTCAACCTTATATTTTATCTAATTAAGAACCAAGAAAAAATAAATAAATAATGAATATTTGAAAGGAATCCTTGAAAGTCTAAAGAGGAAGTGAGGACTTACAGGAGTCGTCATTCTTTTTTTTTTTTTTTGGGTAGTGTGTTCATTAATTAATCATTATCTGTAAAATGGAAAGAGTATATAATATGATTATGATTGATATTATCATTAAAGAGAGGTACAGTTTGAGTTTGTTTCAAATTTCTTAAGTGTTTTAATGTTAAAGCAATTCCTGGTTCAATAAACTATAATGACATGCAATGAAAATAATTGCATATCGATAAGCCTTACTTTAGGTATAATGTTCCTACGTTTATTTAGTTTGTAATTATTTAACAAACTGATATGAGGGACCTTTTTGATAAATAATATTTTTGGGGAAATTATTTGGGTTTTTGATATATTTTTCAAACTATTTGAATTTTTTAGGATTTTTTCATTTCTACCAGGAATGTCAGCGAAAATGGCAAGTGGGGTGCACGGCATGGGTTTTAGTGTCTTTCTCATTTCCGCTGGAAATATAAGCGGAAATGGTAGGTAGGGCCCACGCAAGAATTTAATTAAATTAATCATTTTAAAAATAATTAAAAAAATAAAATATGCCTCAATTTTTATAACTTGATCTTAATCTTTCACCATTTAGATAAAAGAATACGTAAAATTAGAATATAAACCACAGATGTTGAGTTTACCCAACTTAATAATCAGTATTCCTAATCAAATAAAATATAATAAAATTAATATCACTAAAATTAAAAAAAAACGGTAAATTGGATTAATTAATCTGATTAACCAATTACTTTTTTTTTCAATTTATCCATTTTTTATTTAATAAAATAAAATAAAATATTTTATTGATATTTTAACTATATGTCAACGGTCAAGCTTGCTTTAATATATTTATTTTTTTTTCTTTTAATCGCTTATTTTTATTAGCCAGTAATCTCATAAAATTAAGACAATTATTTCCTTGATTCAAGATATTGGTTGACTATTTTTTTTTTAAATCAAGTTCTAATTGTATTAATAGAAAAAAAAACTCATCAATTGCAACCTCAAAATTGATAAATTAAAAAAAAAGTAATTGATTAATCAGATTAATTAATCATATTTATTGTTGTTTTTTAAATTTTAGTGATATTAATTTTGTTATATATATTTTATTTGATTAGAAATATGGATAAAAATTAAATTAGACAAACTCAGCATTTGTGGTTTGTGTTCCAATTTTACGTGTTCTTTTCTCTAGAAATGGAAAGATTAAGATCATATCATAAAAATTTAAATATATTTTATTTTTTAATTATTTTTGAGATGATTAATTTAATTAAATTCCTCTGTGGTCCCCACCTATCATTTCTACCGATATTTCCAATGGAAATGAGAAAGATACCAAAATTCATGCCATAGGCCCCACTTGCCATTTTCGCTGACATTCTTAGCGGAAATGAAAAAAATTTCAAAAATTCAAATAGTTTGAAAAACACACAAAAAACCCAAATAATTTTTTCAAAAACATTATTTATCAAAAAGTCCCTTAATATGACCGGAAATAAATATTTTCTCTCCGACAACCTGATATTTTATTGTAACTTAACATTTAATTTAGTTTAAGCAGTCAATTCATTTAAGCTTTTGAATTATATATCTCTGATTTTCCTAAAGCTGTTATTAAATCTTTGATGAGGGGATGACATTTTTCTAAAATAATGTGTTTTTTTTAAAACAATTTCAAAATATGATATTAGCAATGTTATTAAAATTGGATAAGATAAAGAACAGAAGAGATCAGGGATTCGTGGTTCGACCGGTTTGACCGGACTTTTTTATTTTTAAAATATTATCAATTATTATAATTTTATAAATACTATTGTATAAAAATTAAAAAAAATATTCATCAAACATTAATATATGTCACAAATATCCTAATAATAAGTTACAAAAAATAATTTCAATTTTATTATTACAAGTGATTAATTATGAATTTTTGAATATTATATATTAGAAACATAAAAATACAATCAGATCATGAAAAAAAAATTCTTGTTTAGATGGAATACTAATGAAGCAAACACAGAAAACATTAACCTTGCGTATATGAGTATAATTATATTTAATTATAATAAATCTAAATAGATAATAAGTATATTAAATTATTAAGTGACATCTTTAAAATTTAAAATACTAAATTTTTAAAGAAATAAATAATAAAAATTTAATATATATATATATATATTCATTATTTATTTATTTGAAAAAATTAATATTTTAAATTTTAAAGATGTCACTTAATAATTTAATATACTTATTATATATTTGGTTCATTGTAATTAAATATATTATAATTTTTTATAATTTTTAGTCAAAAATTCGATTTTGTTTGGTTTTTCGATTTTTCAGTTCAATCTAGTTTTTTTCGGTTCAATTTAATTTTTTATTAATTTGGTTTTGAGCAATTAAATCAATTGACTAGCTTGTTAGTTTGCGATTAAATCAATTCAACTAGCTGATCCGGTTTTAATAATATTGAATATTAGGGAAAAAAATATTTAAAAATTTGAAATTATTAGAAAGCCATTGTAAGACTGTCTGTTTTGGCAGCAGAAGTCAAAGTCAAACAACTAAAACTGAGGGGGAGTAGACCCGTTTGAATATGTTTGCTGACTTTAAGTGTTCCTTTTTACCTGCAAATTAAATTAAAAGCGGTTGCTGGAAGAGCAGATGGTCACATTAAGGCCTGATTTGCAGTGGGTTTACATGACAAGAGCTTCACCATATAGAGATGCTCTCGAAAGTTTTATAGAAGGATATCAGGAAGGTGTCCAGCAGGTCAGGGAAAAGATATAAGAAAACTAAAACTCAACAGGAAGGTAAGGATGTATTTACTTACTGAAAATAATTTTTTATTTTTTTAAAAAATTAAAGTATTTATTTTTCATAAAAAATTTAAAAAATATATTTATTTATCAATAAATTAAAAAATGAAGTATTTATATATATATATATATATATATATATGTGAATATATGTACATACATACACATGTATTTATGAATACATATATATGTATATATATGTGTATGTATGTATATACATATATATACATATTCATATATATATATATGTATGTACATACATATACATATGTATGTATGTATATATGCAGAAACAAGTACATACAGATACATGTATATGAATATGCATGTGTGTGTATGTGCATATATGTATATGTATATGCATAAATACACATTTATATGTATATGCATGTATGTATGTATGTATGTATGTATGTATATGCATATGTATGTGTACATATGCACATATATACATATATATACATATGTATGTATACATATACATATGCATATGTATATATATATGTGTGTGTGTGTGTGTGTGTGTGTGTATACATATACATATGTACGTATGTATGCATGTACTACATATACATATACATGCACATGCATATGCTTATTTATGTATGCACATACAAAAACTTACATATGCATGTATATGTATATGTATATGTATATGTGTGTATTAATATTATTTAAAAAATTTGAAAAACATCTTTTATTAGTTTTTTAATTTCTTTTTTATTTTGAAAAAATTAAAAATTTATTTTCTGTTTTTTATTTTAAAAAATTGACGAAAATAAACATTATTTTTATTTTCTGTTTTCTGTAGAAAATTTTTCTGAAAAATTGGAGCAGTTTTATGTAAGTAAACAAATTTTAATTCTCCTAAAAATTCAACTTGACAACTCTTTCCTCTGAGGAAGCTGTGCAAATTTAGCTTCTTCACATCGGCTATTGGCTATAGAGTAATATATCTCTTCAATTTTGTGAAATCACTTTCCTAAAAATAAAAAAGGAAGGAAGTGACTAGGTTTCTCCACCCTCTATTGAGGATTAGAATATTCATCTGGTCTGAAAGCTACAGATACATTCGAAAGTTAACTGTGTATATAATTTTTTTTGTGAAGTGCCATTAGTTAGTAATGCAGCTGTTGATTTGGCATTTATTTAGCACTATGTGATGCTTTACCCTTCCAAATTTAAGCAATTTGACTTATGGTAATGTTATTTGCTTGTGGAAGAATAATGAATGCTTTAGTGTTATGAAAAAAACTTTGTTGACGGATGTCGGCGAGGAATACGTTTATTAAGTCCTCATGTTTGAAGTCAATTTCAACCTATGTGAAGTGCAATCCTGGTAATTGCTGGCTGCAGTTTAATGGCAGCACATCCAAATGCAAAATTATTTATCTTCCATGCCATGGGAATGCAAGCAAGATTTTGAAGTTCACACTACTAAAGCTTATTTGAAGCTCGTGAAAACCTTTCAACTCTGTTTAAAAGAAAAAAGAAAATGCAAGTCTTGCTTCTTGATTGCTACATTTTTATTCTTGTTTTTCTTCTCTATTTTGGTTTCTCTCTTATTATTTTGGTGTTGCTCTTCTCCTCAACTGTTTTTCTTTCTTCTGTTTTAGTTAAATTCTAAAATAGATTATGGATGAGTTTGACTATTATTGATGTTTTTACAATGCACATCCTCATAGAGATGTGACTATTATTGATGAGTTCAACTCTGAATTGTCTTTCTGGGTGCTTCCTTTGTTTGCGGGATTAATTTTGCTGATTCTTTTTTGCTTCAGCGAATGATCTCTAAGCATTTTTCATAAGAGTTCGAGGCATTTACCGAATTTTTAAAATGAAAAGGGTCTATACCAAGATGCAACTGGATATTGTAGCTGACCGTATCATGGAAAATATACATGTAGGGGACATAAGACTTGAGAAATGCATTTGGTGCAATTTGGTGCAATATATGAGATGAAACCAGAGTTGATTATGACATTCATGGTGTGGAAATTTTTATGGACATTAGAGCTCCTGAATTAGAATTGTGTCTTATCACAATTCTTAATAACTGTATAGTAATATGCTTTTAATGAAGGTTGCTTCAATGATCATAGTGAAACTGTTTGGTGAATGATTCTCTTTTATTGTTTTAGAGCAGAGTTTGTGTCACTAAGAAACAGCTTGTGGGCTTAGTTTCGAGGCATATAGTTAGTGGGGTTTCCACATCGCACCTGCTAGCCTTGCTCGAGTCTTTTCAAGCACATGGCCATTTGCTTTGGGTCTTCTCACGGATATATACTGCGATTGGCTCTCCATTGTCAAAGAAGATAATAACCAACATATTTGTGCTTATCAGTTATGGAGCCTTGGGAACGAGAAATTGATATGTTTCTTGTCTTACAGATGACATACATCTTTTCTTAACATGAGATGCTATGGTCTTTTCCAAAACTGGGTCAGAGTATTTTGAGGGGTGTTTTTCTTAGGTGCAGTTGATTATGACATTCTCAGCCTTTACCATTTCTTGGATATATTAATTCTTATATTGTTCAGTGCTGGATTAACAAATTTTATGCCTTCAGTTTGTTTTAGACAGTGTCAATACAAATCACTAAGTTTCTTTTTGCCTGTAACAGGTGCTAGAAGGAGTTGAATATGAGGTTGGCCCATGACTCCATAAGCAAAAGTAATCCGATCCTGAATTGATAATTGCATTTGCTGTTGCTTTTATGATATTTTTTGAACTTGTACTTAGATTTTGTTGCATTGTAATTGAATCTTTTGCTGACTACAACATTTGAAAAAATGCCTGAGAAATGAATCCCTTGATCATTTACAGGATTGTGCAGTGCTGAACTTGTCTTTATACTTAATTATTATTGCTTATGAAGTGATTTATCTGTTAATTGCTTTCTTCACCAACATTTAAAGAAAAGACCAAAAGATAGTGAAAATTATTATTTGAGAAATGTTTTTTGGCTTGGGTTCATGAAAAGATTATTCATTTCAAATCATCATCAAAATGCATTAAAAATTATTATTAAAATACATTGAAACTATAAATTGACTTATATTTTTTTTCTACACAAACTATCACATCCAATCAAAAAGAAGCAAAGAAAATAAAAATTATTTACTAGTTAAACGTGAATCTTATTTTTTATGTTGGCTTTGTGCTGTCACTTGCGGTTCATATTTTAAGCAACAATTTATAACACATACGTTATTTATTTCTTTTGAATTTTGTCCGGCTCTTTGGTATTTGAATTGTATGTGAATTAAATTTTTAACACACTTTTTTTATGTTATTTATTAAGAAAACCTGTTCAATTATTTTCAATATTTCTAAAATATTAGATGATTCTATATTTTCAAGCAATTAGAGAACTGTACGGCCTAGCATGTATTCAGAATTAGAAAAATATTAATTAATTAAATCGAAAAATTTAATGAAAATGGCTGAAGGCTTGAAAAATTAGCTATCGGCGACTAATCTGCAATGATGACTGATGGAAATGGTGATGGCCACAGGGAGGGAGGATAGGAAGTTACGTATTTAAAGTGAGATTGGTGGCTTGAAATGGAAAGGAAAGTTAAATAGTATAGGTGTTCAAATATGTGTTGGATGAGTTATAATGAATTTTTTTTTAATTCATTTAAAAATTTAGATGGATTAAATCCAATTAAAACCAGCAGGATTATGAATATGTTGGGTTAGTTGATTTATATGGATTATGTTAATTTTTATATTATATTATAAATTATTCATATTTATATATTTTAAAATATAAAGCATTAATTTTAAAAATAACGATTTAGGTTTTGATTTTATATATATATATATATATATATATATATATATTTGGGAATTAATTTATTACCTTTTCTTAGATTTTTACTTGTTTTTGCATTATTTTCTAATGACAATTAAATATAATCGGTGATTAGATGAAGTTGTTGTTTTCTTTTTCTTTTTATTTTTTTCAATTAGACAACGATTTGTTATTATGAAAAGAAATATACTAATGAACAGATGTGTTTATTAATAATATATGTAATTTTAAAATTTTAAAATTAGTATTTATTGTAGCAGTATGTAGTAGTACGAAAAATTAAAATATATATAATTAAAAATGAAAAATCAGAGTCTACTAAAAATAAGAATTAGCAATATATGCATATTATGGGACTTTTTGGTGTTTTAATCGTATTTTAGAAGAAACGTCAAAGTCTTCGTTCACGAAATGCCGACTCGACGGTGATAGAGACGGTAGATCAAGAACTGCCAACGATGACCGACGGTGAGAGTAAGAGAGGAATTAAGAGTGAGAGAATGAGACAGAGAAAAAGACGGCACATGATTTGAAAAATTTAGGAATTTTCTATTTTTACTAAACTCGTTCAAATTAGTTTGACTTGAATTTTTGGAAATGATAGGTTAGATAGTTGGGTTATATAATAACCTGTAACCCATTTATATTTTTTTAAAAAATTCTAAAATGAATTATATAAATTAAATTATATGGGTTTAATAGGTTGAGTTTGATGTGTTGCATGGTTTATACCATTTTTGAACACCTCTGTTAAATAGAGTTTATGGGTGGGTGGGTGAGTAGGTTGGAGGACAGGTAAAAGGGAATAAATTAAAAAAATATATACCGTAATGTAAAAAACGATGTGGTTTTTATTATTTCAATTCATCTTGTTAATTTTAAAATTTAAAAATGAAATTCGAACCCAATTATTGCGACTTTCAATAATAACAAACCAAAATTAAATTAAATAACCATATAATTGAACTTAATTTAAAAAATTAAATGGTTTGATTGGATTTTTTTTGCTTTAAAACAATATTATTAAAATCGAACAGGATAAAGAACTGAAGAGATAAAAGGGTTCTTGATTCGACCAATTCGATAGAATTCAACCGAATTTTTTACCTTTTTCAAAATAATATTATTGTGAAATTTTTCTATAAATATTATGAGAATATAATTATATAAAAAATAAAAAATACTTTTAAAAATATATTTATCATAAAAAATTAATCATAAAATAACATTTTTAAGTTATTTAATATTCATAACAAATATTTAAGATAGATATAGTAAAAAAATATAAATATTCAAAAATATTCATCAATTATAAATTATAATTTTTATTTTATTTATAAAAAAATTATTAAAATTGCTTAACTTTCAATTACTTTATATTTATATTTATATTTTATTTTTTTCAGCAAAAAACACTGTTGTATATATATTTTGGATAAAATAATTTTTCTGATTCAAACAAGTTTTTCCTGGTTTTCACCTGATTTTATCCGGTTTCATACCGATTTCTTACGATTTTTAGCCAATCCGATTTTTATGCGTTGAACCAATTGAATAGGCTGCCAGTTCGCTGTTAAATTGGTCAATCTAGATGATCCGGTTCGATTTTAATTGTAACATCCCAATTTTTTAAAATTACCCGAATAATAAATAAATTGATCCGAATAATGTGTAAATTTGGTAATAAAATAAATATAAAATAATTTGCATTGAATTATAGTTGAATTGAGGTATAATTGCATAAAAGAAGATGTTTTTAGGCTAATTTGTAAATAATGTAAAGTTGAGGGACCTAAAGAGGAAGTTGTCCAAAACGTTGTCGTTTTGGCCTTTGTCTTCCAAAACGACGTCGTTTTGGCCTTTTTTTCCTCTACTTTTCTAAGGAACCCGCAGGTTTCTTTTGTCCCAAGACCTCCCGTCGCCTCATCCTCCTTTTCCTTCTCTTCCCCGATCTGACCACCGCCAACCACCCAATGTCTGCAATCGCCGTCGTCACACCAGCATAGCCGTCGACGCCACCATCCTCTCTTTCCCTCTCGCGCCTGACAATGGCGCGACTCCCTCCCCTGCTTCGCCTTTTCCTTGCTTGATTTTCCCTCAAATCTGGCCCAAATGGTTGCTTTTCTCCCTTAATTGCTAGGTAAGTCTTAATTTCTCCTTGATTTCAGCTTGTGATGTGAAAAATGGGAGAAATTTCAGATTTAAGGATTTTGATTTTTGGAAAAAATATTAGGTTTATTTATATATTTGAATTGTTTGGAAGCTAAGAAGAAATAATTAACTAGATTATGCAATTTTGAGCACCCAAATAATTTTGGGTTAAGAAATTAAGTTAAATCTATGAATTTGTGTAGAGAAAGAGATTGAAGGGGAGTAGCAAAGGAGAAGAAAGTGCAAAAAATTGATGAATTGGAGTCTTTGAAGCTGAAGATTTAAGGAATTGTCAACAAAAATAGGTAAGTGTTCAAGCAAATTCATTTTTTCTTAATTTTTGCATTATGTTAGTTATAAGATTTGAGTAAAAATTCTGTAATTGATAAATTTTGATGTCAAAGGTATTTAGTTAGAAGTTAAATGCTAATTTTTAGATTAAATAAAGATTATGTTTATAGTTAATTGTGAATTTAAGAACCTATAAGTATGCTTTATAGTTAAATGAATTGAGTAAGATCTTGAAATAGCCAATATAATTAAGAAAAAAATTAATTGAATGGTATTGATGACGTAAAGCTATTAGGCCTTTTAATTTTTGAAGTGACAGTAAAATTTTTATTTAAGCATGCCATTGGAACTAGAGAAAGATCTAATTAAATGTTGAAATAATTAATTAGCAATAAATGAGGTATACTGAATGCAAAAATTAGAAGTGAATGTAGTTAAGCATCGAATATGTATATTTTCAAGGATAATATAAGTTAAAATAATGAGAATATGAAATTTGAGTTCAATTGCTCTTAGTAAAATTAGATAGAAATTGGAAAAATAAGATAAGATTGACATGCTAATTAGGGATGTTTAGCAGTACTGTGCTTTGATTTGGTTAACGGATTGAATGATTCCACGAGCTTTTCCGGTGGAATTGGTTAATTTTGAGTCGTGGGCTGAATGGCTCCGAGAGTTCTGTCCACATAGATATATTTATAAACATAAATATATAAATGTGTGTGTGTGTGTGTATTATAATAATAATAATAATAATAATAATAATAATAATAATAATAATAATAAAAAATTTGGATGTCAATAATGAGAAATCGAGATTTAATGGACCGTATGGTTCCGATAAACTCGATCCTATGTTTATTTTAGTTTATCCTGCTCGGTGCAGTTATGCTAAATTTTACTTGGGGCAAATACCAAGTTTAATTATTAAGATTTTAGTTTAAAGTAAATTAATTTTCTTTCAAATAAAAATAGTTAACTAGATTTTCTTGAAAGTATATTAATCAAAATTGATTTAAGGTAAGCAAGTTGGTCATTTAATATTATGAATTTCAATTATATTTTATTTTTATATTGTGTGGTTGGAAAAATGGAATTGCTTGAACATCATTAAGTGATATGCTCAGCGCGTGGTTTTATTTTTGCACGTGGGTTGAAGAAATTTTTAAGGAAAAGCTAGAAGTGGATCTACATCAAAATTTGTATCACAACAGAGAAAAAATTTTGAGGTGGATACACCATAGCTTTTTATGGCTATTTTTAGTATATTTTGACATGTTTGTTAAATTTTGGGGATGTAATATGATATAAATATTTCTGGACAATTGGTATTGTAAATTAAAGTGAGAATGTCATAATTAAGTGTTATGTATGGTTTTGTTGAGTTGGCTTATGAATTATTGGAGAAAAGGTAATAATTATGTATTGGAGTTTGAATGGAGAATGGATGGTAGGATGAATTTAAATATAAGTGTTTTGGATGAATTTTTTTGAGGAAGTTTTCTTGAATTTTTAAAGGAAACTCTGCCGAAAATTTTATCAAATAAATAGTAATTTTGAAATATAATTGGCTTCGGCTAAAAACGTATTTTTAACCTTCATTAAAGGAGTCTAAACCCGAATGTGACATTCAGTATCCGGATCTTTAACTGATTGGATATAGGGTGTTACATTAATAATATTTCTTTAAACCAAAATTTGCCCACCCCCATTGTCGCTCCACTTGGTCTGTAGAAATTCTTATACTGCATGGGCCTCTTTATGCTTCTCAATTCTTTCTGAATCGACACTCTCTCATGTTACACTCAACCTACCTTATCTTTTTCCCTATTTATCCGTTAACTATATCTTTTAAAATTTCCCATTTTTGATGGATTTTTAAATTAAATTTCTTATTATTTCCTTTATTTTTTTATTTTGTTCAAGAACTCTATAAATACTTTTATTGTTTTTTTTAATATAATAGATGATTTCAATTGAGTCCTAATGACTAGCTAAACTAAAAAGTATTTGTGAAAGTTATGAATGCAAGTGTAAAAATTTGATAGGATTTTAACTGAATTCTTAAATTTATTTTGTCAAACCTTTTCTTACAAAAAAGTACATAAATGATAAATAAGACTTACTTATGTTAAGTATACTAAGAGGGGTAAAGTTTTGGTTTGGTTACGTCAAGGTGTCTCTTTTGGAGCTTAGCTTGGGTAATAGCAGTGTATAAGTTCCAGGGACCAAATATTCTTACTACATTCTTAATTTCTTCCTTCAGTCCCCCTATGAAGCTAGTGATGTAGTAGGAATCAATATGTTGAGGGTATAACTTCTCCATTTTCAGCTTAAGAACTTCAAATCTCTCCTGGTAAGCTTCCACGGATGTGGTTTGCTGTAATTTTTAAAATTCCTCTACTATATCTAATTCTCCTCATTATCTGAACTTGGATTGTAGAGCCTCAGTAAATTTCTTCCAAGTTGCCCCTTCTCTACCTTTACCCCAATTAAGGTACCAAACTTCAACCTTTTCCACCAAGAACAGGCTAACCATATCTACCTTTCTATCACTCTTAATATCATAAATTTGAAAATACCTTCTACATTTGTTGATCCAGGAACCAACTTCCCTTCCTTTAAAAGAAGTTAACTCACATTTGGGGAGGAGCTTAATGAAATAAGGTCTCCCTAATCCCCTTAGATCTACCCTTTCCTTATCTACTGGTTTGCGTAACATGCCTCTTTCTCCTTCAGGGATTGAAGCAGGATTTTGGAATTCTTTTCCCTTAGCACTACTGTTAGCAGGTGATGAATGGTGAATTGGAGAGGCAGAAGTAGGTGGATTACCTTGAATGAGTTGAGCCAGGAAGGCTACAGACCTTTAGTTTTCAGCCAAAGCTCTTCATACTGGTTACAGTACCTCTTCTGGTCAGCTCTCAAGTTGAACTACTCCTACTGCATCTCCTGTAGTTGAGCCTCTAGAGATCCCAACATGGCTCCTCGTTCTTTCAGCTTAGCACCTAGGGTATGCAAGTATTCTTCCATTTCTTCTATGGTTGCTATGGATTCCTCCATCCCTGCTTTGGCCTTTTTTTCTGCAGTGTTCTTGCTCATAGTCTCAGAAAATCAAAACCAGTCTCTAATACCAGTTGTTATATTTAAATCCTAATAGTAATTTGGGGGAAGATCCTAAGAATTAATCTCAGAACTTACAGATAAGAGAGAATAGAAAGAGAAATATGAAAAAAGAAATGAGTAAGACAAAAGAGATATTTGAGAAGAACAAAGTGAGAGATGAGAAAGGAGAATATTCAATAATGATTGATGATCATTGTGATCCCAAAAGTGACGGTACATATAAAGCAAAAAGGAGAGGAATTATAGTTGTAATAGAGGCAGCTGCATATGCAAACCTCACCTTAACAAACCAAAATAACATATTTCTATAAAATAACAAAAATCCTGGAACCAACTAACAAAACAACAATTTTAACCAACTTAACTAACAAAAATTCAAATGACAACTT
Organism: Excoecaria agallocha; assembly: GCA_037975025.1. Taxonomy (NCBI): domain Eukaryota; kingdom Viridiplantae; phylum Streptophyta; class Magnoliopsida; order Malpighiales; family Euphorbiaceae; genus Excoecaria; species Excoecaria agallocha. Next base: position 66,063,478 of record CM075807.1, on the reverse strand, counting down.
TACCCCTCCTACTATACTTAACAATAGGAGCCTAGAGTGTTATCTATGTTGCATGAGTTTCCACAAGCCAAATTGGTGGCTTAAGTGGCTCAGTCTAGCTGAGTACTGGTACAACACTAGCTACCATTCAACTATTAAGATGAGCCCGTACCAAGTAGTGTATGGCTAAATTCCCTCTCTACTTGCTGCACCCACACTTTAAGCCTCTGTAGCAGTAGTTAAGGTCTACATGCAGACTGGGAAAATAATGAACTCTTTTCTTAATGAACAATTGGCTATCTCTAAGAAAAAAATGAAATAGTATGCTGACAAGAAGCGAACTGAAAGAGAATTCCAGGCTGGTGATATGGTGTATCTCAAGATCCAACCTTACAGACAACTCACATTGGCTATCCATAAGTCTCTCAAGTTAACAGCAAGGTATTATGGGCCCTTTAAAATCTTGGCTAAGATTGGTTCAGTTGCCTACAAGTTAGACCTTCCCCCTACATGTAAAATTCATCCAGTTTTTCATGTGTCCCTCTTGAAGTAGAAACTTGGTGACAACATCCTACCCACCCCACTCCTTCATGAGTTCAATCTACTGCCAAAAAGGATCTTGAATGCTAGAACCATTCTCGCTGGTTCTTACCATATTTAACAACTCCTCATCAAGTGGTAAGGGTTACCCTCTATTGATTCCACTTGGGAATATGCTCATTACATACAACACCAGTTTCTAGACTTCTATACTTCTTGGGGACAAGAAGTTTCTCAATGGAAATGTATAGTTAAGTATACTAGAAGGGGTAAAGTTGTCATTTGAATTTCTGTTAGTTAAGTTTGTTAAAATTGGTGTTTTGTTAGTTGGTTTTAGGATTTTTGTTATTTTACAGAAATATGTTATTTTGGTTTGTTAGGGTGAGGTTTGCATGTGCATATGACTCTAGTACAGCTGTAATTTCTCTCTTTTTTGCTTTATATGTACCGTCCCTTTTGGAAGCACAATCATCATCAATCATTACTAAATATTCTCCTCTCTCGTCTCTCTCTTTTGTCTTCCCAATCTCTCTGTTGTCTTACTCTTTTCTCTCTTCTTCTTCCTTTTTCTATTCTCTCTTATCTGTAAGTTCCGAGATTAATTCTCAGGATCTTCCCTCAAATTACTATTAGGATTTAATCCTAACAACTTACTTTTCTATGATCATGTTGGATTCGAATCTTATTCCCCACTATTCCTACAAATGTATTACCAAAAAAAATGAAAGTTTAAAATAGTGAGCATATATGTAGTGATAAGAATGAATTTATTTATCAAAATAACATGGTTTTATAAAATTTTAACATATTCAAATCTGATTAAAAATATATTAACAATGGTAAATGCTTCAAAAAAAAATTAAAATGCATTATGCTGATTTAAAAAATGAACAAAATTTTGTCTCTTAAAATTTATTTCGAACAAAAGAAAATTAGAGTGAGAAAATGAAAAAAAAAATGAAAAAACGATTAAAAGGTCTAGTGCATGAGAATGATAAAATAAATCTGTAGATAAGAGTCTAGGTTAATCTATCCATTAATAAAACTTTAAATCTTGTTCATTAAAATTAATTTTATAAAAAATTTAAGCTAAAAAAATTCATTAATACTGGTTAATTGCCAACTAATTATTCACTGAAATTAATTAGATTAAACAATATTGTAAAATGATGACATGCTTGCGCGTGGAATTCAAGCTATTGAATGAAAAGTATTAATTTTTTATTTAACCAATCACATTTCTAATATACGCAATAATAACGCTTTAATACCATATTTATTTTACTGTATTACAATATAACAAATCCTACTATAATACAATATTTGGCTATTTTTTAAATAAAAACAATATAGTAATAATATAATACAGAATGATGTCCATTATCTCTAATATATTGGATGTAATAATATATCATAAATTTTTGAGTCTGTGTAATAAGATAAATTGTTTTATATTCTATTAATTCTTACCACCACCTGAATTCTTTGTCTCAGTACCGGGTCTGCTTCTCAACTCTGGTAGCTGTGTCACTACTCCAACATATATTTATTTCCTTTTTTTTTTTGTTTTTAATTCAATTTCTTTGGTTTCCAACGAGTTTTTTTTTTATTTCTTATTCAATTGTTCAAATCTGTTATTGGATTTTTGTTTATCATTTTTTTCGTTAGGTTTAAATAGTACCATGAACACCATATTTTATTTTATAAATACAAAACTTCACCACTATTTTCAACATCACTGCCACCGCCATCATCACTGCCGTCATCATTGCTGCCTCTATCACTGCCACCGTTGCCCGTCCACCACTGTCGCAGCCACTTTTACCATCTTGATCTAAAGATGTTAGATTTTTTTTCAATCTAATAGTGATAATTGGTGTATGTGTATATACATATATATAATTAAAAAATATGATACAATTTTTAAATATGTAACAATAGTTTTAAAAAAATAGATAATAAAAATTAAAAATAGTTTTTGAATTTTTAAAATAAAAAACTAAAAACATTCAATTTTACCGAACACACTTTTTTATATGTTAACATATAGTTATATTTAAAGAAATTTGGTCATTTTAAAAAAATAAAATTGATGTATGAAAAATTGTATTTTATAATTTTTTGTTTAAATTAGTAACACTAAAAATAAATTAAGTTTGCATTTTTTTAATTTTTTAAAAAATAATAATTGTACACCAAATATAATATAAAATATTATGTTAATATAGTTTTGTATCAAATACTGTATATAATTAATAATACAGAAGGTTAAACAATACATGATAATATTATACAAGCTAATATTATACATGTTAAAGTTTTATCTGCTAAATACAACCAACCAAACATGGTCTAATAAGGTCTAATAACATCTGACAAGATAAAAACAAATGTGGAGTATTACCAATGAAATGATAAACATATTGTATACTTAAATCAAATCATTATTCTACAATTTTTCAACTGCCTCATCTCATATGGCATTTTCATATCAATCGGGCTTATAAAAATTTAATGGATCAGATTTAGACATTTTCCCCTTAATATGGTTGAGAATTGGTGCATACATGTATATATACTAACAACTAAAAAGTTATCCATCATGATCATAATGCAAATTGTTGTATTTATGCGTTGTTGTAGTACATGGGTTTGTGCTACATTTGTTTGAAGATTTCTCTTAAGATGTATTGTTTCACACACTTGATTTGTTCCCCAATAAGGCATAGTTTACTTCTCATCGCTTGCCATTTTCTTCGAAGTAAGAACGTAGAATATATAATAATAACCAAAGTTGAAGAAATACCGGTAATGAGAAAAAGTCCACCAAAGCTCTTAAGTGTAAGAGGCTTCACATTATAGTTCATAACTGTAGGGTCCTCAGATTCAAGTGTTGATTGGATTTTAAGCCATCCATTTTCCATAATAGTAAGCTTTCCTTCTTCTCTTAGTTTTGCAATTGCCTTTGACATATCGTGAACTAAAGGCGAACCTTTGCGAAATGCCTGTAAAATCAATAAAACTACATTATTTGCAATTGTCTTAATATAAACTAAATGGGCAAAGCAAATGCGATACTTACAAAGCCAAAACCATTGGTTGTATACTTAATGGATCCAACCCTGCCGTAATCTTTGGAATATGATGCAAGGAACAATTTGATGTAAGGCATTTCATCAATGATAGCAGAGACACCACCTTTCTTGCTTCCTGTTGATAAAGCTTGCACATAGTCTTCGAAAGAGCGAAGTTGTTTGTAAATCTGACGATTCTCAAAATTTAAGTTGTTAATAAGTTCCTGATTCAAAACAATAATATTGTTCTCTTGTGAGTCCATTTGAAGTTGTTCAATTGTTAACATTGAACTCAAAGTGGCTGTGTAGCTTGAAGTCAATATAAGCACGACAAATGTCCACACGATCACCACAAATCTTGACAAGTTGCTCAATAACCTCTCCCCTGTGTCAAATTAGTGAGCTAATTTATTATTTCAATTTGAAATAAATTAAACTGAAATGAGAAAAGTTAAAGATAATTATTGAAGAAAATGGACTTAGGTCTAGTTTAACCCCAACAACTAGCTCGTGAAATAAGTATTCTCCAAACTATAAAAATGAGTACTATATTTAACATAAGGGAAAACCTAAGTATGATAGTGGTAGGATTGAAAATTTACGTCAGATCATCCAACATCACAATACTAATTGCTTTGTTAGTATGTCGAAGAAAATGTATTTGGACCTAATTCAACCCCAAAAGCTAACTCATGAAGTGAGAATTATCCAAATTATTATACTGAATACTTTATTTTTTATAATAATATGGGATACTTAACAATAATAATAATAATAAAAAAAAAAAAAAAAAGGCAGAAAGAGATGTGCTTACTGTGAGCTAAAACAAGCGTAGAAAAAGAGAACCAAAATAATGTTCCAATTTGTTGATTAGGCGATCCTTGAAATTCATGGTTGATACGATGTTCTATCAGCCAAACCACAAAGTCAGTAAACAGGAAAAAAGCAGCACTTGATAACCAAAGATTTATTGTAAGCGGCTTTAGAAAAATCCACATAGAATTTACCTTTTGTTTTTTAGCCACCATTCCAACTCCAAAATCTGTAAATGGTATTGTAAAATCCACATATGATGTTCTGTTGGATGTGATGGTGATATCCCCAACAGCAGCATCAAAATTCTTCATTTTATGCATGCACATAAAACCAATATAAAACATAAATGTAAGATCAGGGATCAAATTTAATTATGTATATATAAAGCCTTTACAAAAACCATGCATACCTGTAAATAAACTTGAAAAATGAGATCTTTGTAGCTTCCAGGTTGTCCCGTGGAATTCACGAAGGGAATAAACTCATAATTTACTTCATAAGGCAAATACTCAATCGCAGCTTTAAATACATCAATGCAAAATCCAGAGATAGTAGTTGTGTTTGTTTGAGGATCTTGATACACATTTATGAGTTGTTTAAATCCTCTCTTTATCGGAACACCAATTCTAAGCTTTTTACTAATCATTTGCATTTTTGGAATGGTTGCAGAACCTCCTGGCCATATAATTGCTTCAAGATGATCACTTGCACAAGTAGAAGATAATGTTTTTAACGAGCATAACTTTCTTGTAAATTTTCTGGCAGCACTCCAATAGCCAACTCTTCGATCCCCTCTTCCTATAACATTCACTAATTCAAATGCATTTAAGGCTAATTTTCCATCCTTGAATTGGAAGTTACCGCTTAACCCTTTGAACTCGTTATGTAATAACTCTTTAAGAAATATTGAACCATGTCTAGATGTTGTAATATTATATAAACCAATCATTTCTAATCTAACTTCTGGCTTCTGATCAAGGGAGGCAATTTCCTTCATTATCTTCTCAGATACTTGTGCTAAAGACCAAGCAACATCATAAGCCCATAAACTATATGCACTTAATTCTTGAGATTGTAATTTTGTTCTCCATCTTTTAGTGAAAACTTCAAGTTGTTTGGATGATGAAACAAAAGACCTGAATCCGATCACTCCTTGCATTGACTCAATCGTAGTTGAGTCCATCAAATGGACAAAGTTCATGCTTTTTGTAGTCAAGATCCAACCATATCCTTCATTCATCATCCCTAGCCTTTTCGCAATCAAGCAAATGCGAGAAACAAGAGAATGAGATGCATGCACAACAAATATCATAGTTTTCATATCCATTAGCTTTTGAAACTCTTCAACCAAATGACCATCTTCATATGAGCTATTAATCACGCATATATGTGCAATTTGTACGTGCTTTTCATTCAATAAATTAGATAAATATGGTGTGATGTCTCTCTCATTTTCAGTATCCTCGTTGATGAGTATAGCATATCTCCACTTGAATAATTCAATGAGATCGGCAATTGCTTGAATTTGAACATGATCATCCTCTGCGACTTGGACCAGATAAGGATACTTTGTGGAGGATAGAATAGAACTAACTGTAGCCAGAGAAATTACAGGGATTCTAGCTTTATCTCCTAACTCTGCTAAGAGCTTTGCTTCCATTGATGTTTGTGCACCCAGAATTATTGCTTGCACTTTGAGATTGTTTAAGAGATCAATAGCTGCATGTGTTGCAATGGTAAAAAGTTCAACATAATTTTACTCCTTGAAAGAAAATGATATTTTCATTTCTTTATTTCTACTAAAATGTCAACCTATCTAACATGAATTTAGATTAATCGGATCAAATGGTAATTAAATATAATTAAAAAAATTAAGTGAAGGTAGTAAATTAAGCCGAAATGAGAGCATGAATATCATTTTTTTTAAAAAGCAATAATTTGCAAGAGTAAAATATGATCGAACTTAAACACTAAACCTAAAAGCTTATAGATGAAATTGGCATTTACTTTTTTAATCCTTAAATTTGACAAAATGACTTTTTTTAGAAAAAGAACCATTTAAGTCTAAAAATATATAAAATTTTAAATTCCATTTATTTTAATGAAATTTATAATTTTAATTAATTAGATTTTATGCATCACTTGTAATTACAAAAACAATTTAAAAAATGAAAAATCGAGGTTAAAACTGCTTAATACCGTCCTCATGACTTTGTTTAATGGGTCTATATATGAATAATTTGTGCGAAGAAATCAAGAGAAAAATCGACACTTTTTTGTTTTTTGAATTATTGTACACTTTTCATAACTAAAAAAAAAAAAAAAAGTGAAGTATGAACAGAACTTTTGAAATTCAAAGTTCCGTTAATTGGTTGAATTAACTTTGGCAGTAGCAATACTAATTCATAAAATTAACTATTAATAGGATAGACTTCATCAATGGTGACTATATTTATTATTTATTATTAAAAAATAATTAATTTTTTTATAATTTAAAAATTATCAAATTTATTATATTTTTATATAAAAATTATATTCATTAATTTATAATAAAAAATTTTATTGAATTAATGACATGACAAGATATGTCACGTTATTTATTTATACACATATAAATTTGTACGGTTATCCACGTTATCAGATAACTATTATATTTGACAAATCAGAATTTATTTTTATTTATGTCATTATGTTACATCAACAATCAATAAAATGCTGACACGTGGCAAATAAAAAAAAACCATTTTAAATCTTAAATCTCGGTTTTTATTCCCTTTTTTCTTCTTCTTCTGCTTCTTTTAGATCTCAGTTTTTGCCTTCTTCTTCCTTTGCCGCCGCCCTGAGTTTGCTCCGGCTCAAAACTATCTTCTCCACCGGATAATTTGACACCATTCACCGGGTCTGAGTCTCCTTTGTTGCTGACCCGATTACTTCGGCGATTAAGATTCACGGGCGGCTTGCTTGGATCTGAGTCTCCCTTGGAAGTAAAGTCAGATCCGGCGTTAAAGGACTGATCGGTGCCGATGCTGGGACTACCGCCGAGGGGGAAACACTGGGAGCGATCCTCTTTTTCCCATTTTCTAAATCCTCTTAACTCTCTATTTTCCTTTCTTGCAACCCAAAATCAATGTCTAAACCCCCCTCCATCAACAACAAAGCAGAGAAGCAAAGCTTAAAGGAGACCGAAAATGGTGAAGAGCCGCCAAGGAGAGAACGTGAGACTCTTTCATCAACATTAATTTTGAAATCACTAGCTCCCGTTGGGTTTTTTTTTTTTTTTGTAAATTGCTAAAATTTTATTTATGAGACCAGGTTTGGTAAGAATGACAATGGCTCTGAAACTAAAATTATCATATCACCCTATCTGGATCATCTTATATTTGGTCGGTTGTGGGTGATTGAGAATCAGAATTGCTCCATGGAAATGGAACTTCAGTTGAAATTTACATTTAACAAATTGGACGAAGGATTGTTGAAGCCCGGTGCTTTTGAATTTGCAGGAAAAGTCATCAAACCTTTCATGTGTTTGTCGTTCTAGCTGCACTTGCTCAGAGTGCTGCAACTTTGGTAATTCTGGATTTTCGCTGGAGATTACATGCCTGCTTATGTTAGGCATACGTAATTTTCTAGGTTCTGTACTTGCTTAATTGGGGACTAGAAGAAGCAGAGGAGGAAGAAGAAGGGGAATGAAAACTGAGATCTAGGATTGAAAAATGGGTTTTTTTTTTTTATTTACCACGTGTCAGCATCTTATTGGTTGCTGATGTGGCATTATGGCAGGATGAAAAATTGATATGTGACACGTTATATGATGACGTGGACAACCACACAGATCTACATGTACACAAATGCATGACATGACATGTCATGTCATCAATTCGATAAGGGTTCTCGTCGAAAATAGGTGAACATAATTTTTATGTAAAAATATAAGAAGTTAATTAATTTTTAAGTTGCGAAAAAAAAAATCAGTTACTTTTAGATGATAAGTGATAAGTTTAATGACTATGAATAAAATTGACCTATAATTAGTATATTAAAGCCCTTAAAATTCCATAATCGGTAAGTCAAGTTGGATTCTAGAAATTCAATATGCTGTTAGTAAAATTTACAGATTTTTAATCAATTAATGGAGAAAGAACTTTAATAAAAAAATTAAAATTTGGAGGAATTAAGAAAGCTTACCGGCAAATAAGGCAAGGAAGGGGTCTCCTTCGGAATCCCTTATGTGGAAATTGAGTGATGTTTGGTAGTGAGAATGAATAGTATAGAAATCAGAAGAGGCCATTGAAATCAAGTTCTCCACAACCTTAGCCTCCGACGTCGCCATATTAAGGACCACTCCTACATGAATTTCCTTAATTCTGCCTTTTCTTTCTCTTTCTTGAAGCTTAGCACGTGTTTGGCACGCAAAGCTCAACAAAGTTATTATAATTAAGCACAACAAAGTTGTAATTTTCCCCATCGATGGTTTCATTAATTTATTGTTCTTCTGATACACTGCATTGTAATTGCTTTTATATATAAGATATCATATCCTTTTCAAGGAAAAATCGTGGCAAAAGCTGGTCCCCTTCCTTTTTTTTTCAAGGACAATGTATCTTTTGGATGTTTGTATTTTAAATTCATTGGTCAACTGTCTATTTTTCTCAAAAAAAAATCTCATTATTACATATATATTAAAAATTTTAATTAATACGATTAAATTAATATATTTTCTTAAAGCTAAGCAAAATCGAAACTAATTCAAAAAATTTGAAAAAAAGAGTTAATGTGATTGAAATTTTGAATCTAAAATGTGCAAAAATTTAATAGTTGTAAATGAATAAACCGATTGAGAATTATTTAAACCGCCTAGAAAAAAATAGTTAAATTTTTGTGACCCTTTATGCTTAGTATAAAATAGGATGAAATGAACAAAATTTAAGAAAAAAAGTATTTTCAAATTTTTGAATTTTTACTATTAAATTTTTATATTTTTGTTTTACAATATCAAAATTTAATTTTTTATTTTTTATTTACATGTTGAGCTTTTGAAAGACGAAAAATGTGGAGTTAAAACAGTACAATCTATTTTAGTAGACGATTTTGGTATTTGCATCGCAATTTTAATTTAATATATTATAATTAACATTTTTGTCAATCTTAAATTAAAATATCAGTTAAAAATACTAATTAATATAAAATTAACAATAAGTATAAAATGATACATCAAGTTAAAATTTATATGTAAATTAAAAGTATGTAAATGCACAATTTAATTTCATGCTTTTCGTTCATAAAAGATGTAATATATAAAAAGATAAAAAAATTATAAATTGAATATTATAAAATTAAAATTTTAAAATTTAATGGTAAAAATTAAAAAAATTCAGAGTAATACCATAAAAAAAATTGAGGAATCCTAGGTACAACAAAAATTTTCACAAAAAGGAGGCGGATACCATGAAAGGACAAAAAGTAATTTGGTAAAAGAATTTAATAATCAAATCACAAGTTTTAAAGAATAATCAACTATCAATTGGTCTACAACATTGATGTACTACCTATATTTACGTGAACAAGACTCCCGCCTGATTAAAATTAGGCCCCACTAACGTAAAAAATAATATTCGCAAACAGAGAGGTACATATCCCATTGTACCGGTAAGAGAAATAAATAATTATTCATTTATCTTAATTTTGTATTTTCCTTCCTATTCCTCTGATATTTATGGTGATTTTGGTTCCATTTCCACACTCTTCACTTTGTCTTTCTCTTCACTTTTGTACTTATCCATAAATTTTTCTTTTTGTATTCCAGACTTTGGATCATCAACTCTACTTCTTTAAGATATATTTTCTATATATATATTTTTTAATTATGGAGTACGATTATGATTTTAATATTGTTCTTTTGCAGTTAGATCCATAGTTATTAAAATCAAATCGAATCGTTCGGTTGAACCGATTTAATTACGAATCAATAGACTAATCGGTTGATTTAACTATTGAAAATCGAATTGGTAAAAAATTAAATTGAACCGAAAAATCGAAAAACTGAACAAAACTGAATTTTTTGCTAAAAAGTATAAAAAATCATTTTTTTTATATATTTTTACCCACCTATATATATAAATTTTCATTATTTATTTATTTGAAAAATTAATATTTTAAATTTTAAATATATCACTTAATAATTTAATATACTTATTATATTTTTTATTCATTGTAATCAAATATATATATATATATATATATATATATATATTAAATTTTTATTATTTATTTATTTGAAAAAATTAGTATTTTAAATTCTAAATATATCACTTAATAATTTAATATACTTATTATCTATTTGAATTTATTATAATTAAATATAATTATACTCATATATGTAACTCCATCTAAACATGAAATTATTTTCATGATATGGTTGTATTTTTATGTTTCTAACATATGATATTCAAAAATTCATAATTAATAACTTGTAATAATAAAATTAAAAATATATTTTGTAACTTATTATTAGAATATTTGTGATATATATTTAATGTTTGATGAATATTTTTTTTTAATTTTTATACAATAGTATTTAAAAAATTATAATACTTATAATATTTTAAAAATAGAAAAAAAACCGATTGAACCTAGTTGAACCAGTCGAACCACGAATCTCCAGTCTTATAAGTTCTTTATCCGATTCGATTTTAATAACATTGGTTAGATCTGGTTTTTAGAAGGGTGATTGTTTTTTCCTCGCATAAACATCCTTCATCTCTTGTAGTTTATCCATGCTAGGGTTTTAAGATTATGGATCTTTGAAAAAACATTTTTTTAGTTCTCTGGAGCTTGAAATTTCAACTTGAATCAACATTTTGAAAATTTTCCATTTTTCTTCTTCTTCAGTGTCAGACTTACCCAGAGGTTTTTCTTTAGAAATTTTTGCATTTGACCGTGAATGATCAACTATACTTCCTGGATATATCTTTCTTGTTTTTAATGGATTTGGATCTGGGTGTTAAAGGGTAAGTTTACGTCCACTTAATTCACTATTTTATTTTATTTTATTTAAGGTACCTTGTATCATATGCATGTTTTCATGTTAAGATTGTATATTATGCATAAGTATTTGTGTAGAATGGTTAATCAGCTAGGGTTTCCTGAAAAAAGAAAAAATATTCTTCTTTTTGGGTCGAAAAATTAGCTGTTTAAATTATTGGAAACGCAAGCTATGAAGGCAATGATTACTCTATTTTATTATTTTTTAGTTCTTTGAGCTTTTTATTCTTATTATTATTTGCAAATTCATGTTCAAAAAGCAGAAGTTTTGTAATCCAAATTGTTTTGGCTGATCTCAAAAAGGAGGTTCCTTTGTTCATAGGCATATGAATTGCGGTTTAATATCTGTGTTTCCAGTTCTTGTTTTTGATAAACTTTTCTTAAAATTAGAAAATGATTCTCTTTTAATCTTGTTAGTTTCTGAGTTATTTTTTTGGTGTTTTGACTTCCTTGGTGGTGCAAGACTCTTAAAATATTTGTTTTGCTAGCAATGCTTTTAAATGGTTACTGCCTGCTTCATAAATTTTGGGTCTTCAGTTAAGGGGTAAAATTTGCAATCTAGTTTAGCAATTTAGAGCAAGAATTTGGCTATAGTTTGATTGCATTAATTCTAGGAAAAAAAGGAACTATAGTTATTGCATGCCTGCATTGGAATCTGAATGCTTCAATGCATTAACTTCCTGTTAAGTTCTGGTCAGGTTATAATATTGTTTCTAATGAAATCCAGAAACGATGTACTGACCTTTGCATAACTGTTTTTGGTTGTTTACTTTAGGGGAGAGAACTAATTTCAGTTTCTTATAGAAGATATTCCATACTTTAATTTGTTTGTTTACTTGCTTTGCATGTATTATGTGCTTTAATGACTATGCTGAAGTCAGTGAAATGATTCATTTATTCGGTGTTAGCATGGCAGCTAGAGATTTCGTTAGCACACATTAGAGTGGTTTGTGGGCCTATTTGAGGCCACTTAATGTACTATTATACCATTTTAGCTTTAGCCACTCTTTACTTTCTACTCCTAATGCATCTATTATACGTTGTGCACGTTCTCTTGGCAATTATGAAATGTAATTGGAGTGATTTTTGCTTCAATCCGTTTCATGTTGTTACCAATGCTTTCTAATTATATATGCTGCTGATTTTGCAAATTACTTTCACACTTTGACATTAAATTGTGACAGCGAGAGAGAGCACACTCGTCAGCATTCATGCTAGGGACATGGCTGTCTACAAGCGTGCTTTCTATCGTTGCCATGAGATATGCTCAAAGGAGGTTTCTTTCCTTCAAAGTAGGTGTTTTTCTTATGCTGCTTCTGGGATCTGAATGTAGATGTGGTGGTACTTTTTGCTAATAGCTTATTGTAGTTTGAATTTAGGTCAATGCGTTATGTGATTGAAATTTAGTTATTCTAATGTCCTAAAATATATAATTCAAATTCATGTTATTAACTGCATAAGTAATCCTAATTTTTTTTCTGAAAATAAAATTTATGGCTATTTGCATTAATTTGTTATTGTTATACACATCCTTGAGTAGGTTCTTCTGCAGTTTTTGATTAAGCTTCAAGGCTCACAAGGAGTTAGGTGCTTTATTAGCATAAGACTCCAAATTTTGCTTGTGAATTTTGGTATCTGCTAAATTTTGCATTTGGACCTCATTTTAATGAACAATGAAAGAGATTTTAAGAGGTTTTATGATATCAACAAAGGGCATTGACATGTATCTTTGCTTTTGGATGTTTTGCCTTTATGGTTGATCTTGTGTAACACTCAAAATTTTAGATTATTTATTTGAAAAATGCATTGGATTATGCATTTTGTCTGTAGAGCTCCTAAAGTTTTAACTCTCATTTTATTAAAATGAAGCCAAGTTAGAGAATTGAACTCTATTTGTCACTCTTTTGGTTGAGCATCTACGCTTGAGATATTATATAGGATAAATTTGCATCTAAATTATGTGAAATGGCACAAATTTGTTTTTGAACCTTATGTTGTTTATAAATGTGTCTGTTGATGTTATTAGCTTATGTTGAGAATGAGCGCTAATAATCATAGGAATATGAACAAAACAAGCAATAAAATAGAGAATATAGGGATTTAACGAGGTTCGACAATGTGACTACGTCTTCGGGAGCGAAGCAGCATCTGATTTATTATTTCAAGAGAGTCCATTCTCTTAGGTTACAAATTCAATATATATATTAGAACCAACGACTATTTCCTAATTCAGCAAGCCTTTCAACTGAATAAAAAGACTTCCCGTTTAGTCCATTAAAGAATCCTTATGTAGATAGAAATTGTTCACACTCGGCAGAGTGTGATTTTAATCGGCTGAGCATGAATGCTTGGCTTGCCTTTACTTTGTAGAGCAAGATTTTACTCTACCTAGTGTCTTTGTTCCATAATCCACTCCACGGAGTGGATTCTTACTCCACGGAGTATGAAGCTACTGGATGTCACGTCTTCAACTAGTATATAAGTCATACCTAACAAATCTCCATCTTGGCGAATATCAAACCCCTTAGGAGATGAAACCACGGAGTTTCTCACACACCAAAATGGGTTGGGTTATCATCATGCTTGTCTAGTAACTATAAACATTCAATAAGTCCAAGCAAAGCATGAACTTATTGGTAGTAACTGGCTTGGTCAACATATCAGCTGCATTCTCACTACTGTGAATCTTCTACAACAGTATCTCACCAGATGCAATCAACTCTCTAATCTTGTGATACCTCACAACAATATGTTTAGTTCTAGCATGGTACACCTGGTTTTTAGCCAAATGAATAGCACTTTCACTATCGCAATGCAACTGAACTCACCTTGCTCAACACCTAATTCCTTTACTAGCCCAGTGAGCCATAAAGCTTCTTTAGCAGCTTTAGCTACTGCCATGTACTTAGCTTTAGTTATAGATAATGCCACAATGGACTAAACTGTTGATTTCCAACATATAGGCCCTCTACTAAGAGTAAAAACATACCCAGTTGTAGATCATCGATCTTCCAAATTACCAGCATAATCTGAATTCACATACCCTACAACGAAAGGATCATCCTGCTGACTACCAAAAATAATTTCATGCCCTACAGTACCCTTCAGATACCTAAAAATTCATGACCGCTTTTTAATGTTGCCTACCAGGTTTAGACATGTATTTGCAAACTTGACTAACAGTATGAGCCAAGTCAGGGCGAGTACATACTATTGCATACTTCAAACAGCCAACTACACTAGCATATGAAACCTTTGCCATGTCTTCAATTTTTATATCTGTTTAGGATACTATTCTGATGAAAGCTTAAAATTATTTACCAATGGAGTGCTCACTGGCTTTGCTTTGCTAATCCCAAATCTATTTAATACTTTCTCAACATAGCCCTATTAAGATAACCACAATTTCCTTGAGCCTCTATTTCTGTGAATCTCCATTCCAATAATTTTCTTTGTAACACCCAAGTCTTTCATATGAAATTCCTGGCTTAACAAAGCTTTCAAACCAAGGACATCATGCATATTCTTTGCAGCAATCAATATATCATCAACATACAGTAATAGAAAAATAAAAGAAGCATCATCAAGGCTCTTAACATAAACACAACAGTGATACTCACATCACCTGTAGCCAATCTGAATCATGTAAGAGTCAAACCGCTTGTACCATTATCTTGAAGATTGTGTTAACCCATATAGCGATTTCTTTAAACTGCAAACTAGATACTCGTGTCTAGGTTGAGTGAACCCTTCTGGCTGCTGCATGTAATTCTGCTCCTTTATATCACATTGCAAACAAGCAGTTTTAACATCCATCTTCTTTAGATGCAAATCCCAACTAGCTACTAATGCAAGTACTGCCCTGATTAAAGTATGCCTAACCACAGGAGAAATTTTTTTTATCATAATCTATCCCCTTCTGCTGTGAAAATTCCTTTGCTACCAATCAAGCCTTGAACTTTTTTCCTTCTTTTCTGATACTGCTGGTTTTCTTTTGTATACCCACTTGCATCCAATAGCCTTCTTTTCTTCAGGAAGCCAAACTAGCTTCCATGTATGATTTTTTTTTGCAAAGACTCTATCTTTTCAACCATTGCACCCATCCATTTATCTTTCTCCTGGCTAGTGATTGCTCCTTGGAAAGTAGCTAGATCATTACTACTAATGAGAAGTGTAAAATAGACCATGTCTTTAAAACCCAATCTACTTGAAGGTTTTACATTGGTGCATCTCTCTTTATCTCTGGCTAGATTATAATTTTGTAGATCAATTGTATTAGAATCACCATGGCTACTATTGGATGTTATTCTAAATTCATCTACAATATATCTGAACTAGAACTATTTTTTGGTACCTTATCTTAGTGCTGCTGCAATATGAACTGCTCATCAAAGACTACATCTCTACTAATCATCACTTTCTTTGCATTTGGATCCCAAAACTTATATCCTTTGACACCTTTCTTGTAGCCCAGAAAGATGCACTTTTTAGACTTTGGATCAAGTTTTGATATTTCATCACCAAGTACATGCACATAAGCAGGACAACCAAAAATCCGTAAGTGATCAAAATCAACTGCGTTACCTGTCCATACCTTTTTTGCAACCTTGCCATCCAATGATGCCCGTGGTGATCTATTGATAAGGTAGCACGCCATACTCGCAGCCTTTGCCTAGAAGCTTTTAAGAAGCCCGGCATTCAGTCTCAAGCATTTTACCCTTTCAGTTAAGGATCTGTTCATCCTTTCTGCAACATCATTCTACTGTGATGTCCTGTGTACTGAAAAATACCTCTGAATTCCATACTCCTCACAAAATTTCTGAAAATGTAAATTTGTGTACTCAGTGCCATTATCAGACCTCAAATACTTTATCTTTCTATCAATTTGGTTCTCCACCTCAGCTTTCCACAGCTTGAATTTGGTAAAAACTTTAGATTTTTGTTTCAAAAAATACACCCAAACTTTTCTAAAAAAATCGTTAGTAAAAGTAACATAATACAGAGATCCACCCAATGACAATTTTCTAGTAGGATCTCACACTTCAGAATGCACATAATCAAAAATTCATTCAGTTTTGTACTTTTCAGTCGTGAAACTGACTCTAATATGTTTTCCAAGCACATAAAACTTACAAAAATTGAGCTTGCAGTTTTTAACACCATACATCAAATTTCTTTTATGCAATTCTATCATCCTACGCTCACTAAGGTGACCAAGACACGTGTGCCATAATTTTGTATTATCATCATATGACTCAACAGAATGAACTCCACCTACAACTGTACTTTCTAAAAGTTTATAGATATTCTCTGCAATTATCTTTTCTTTCATCACAGTCAATGCACCCTGAACAATTCTTATGGTTTTCCTATCATCATCTGCTTTAGGAATAAAACCATTTTTATGCAAAGTGCCCAAGGAAATTAGATTCTTTTTCAAATCTAGTATATGCCTAACATCACATAATATTCTAACAGTATCATCATACATCTTAATTCTGACTTCACCAATACTAATAATATTGCAATATCTATCATCCTCTAGATAGATAGAACTAGAATTAATTGACTTGTATGAAGTGAACCACTCCTTATTATACGTTATATGATAAGAGCATCCGGAATCAAGAATCCATAGATCCATTAATTGAGTTGTTGAAATTGAAAGCATATCACTATCATTGTAATCTGAATTGTCACTCTGCACCACATTCACAGACTTAGATGATTCATCACGTTTCTCATCAGTCTGCTTTTTCAACTTTGGGCAGCCTCTCTTCATATGTCCTGACTTTTTGCACTTGTAGCAATGAATCGTATTTTTGGATTTAGACTTTGATCTGAAATTTTGTTTTCCAAAACCCTCATTCTCTAACTTCTTTCCACAATCCTGATTATTCTTAACATATAAACTGTCACCATAAGAGCTTTCCCTTGCATTCTGCTTTCGCTGGTTGTAAGCCAATAAGGCTGCAGTAATCTCTTCAATTTTGATTATTTCTTTCCTATATGTAAGAGTAGTCACCAGGTGTTCATAAAAGGAAGGCAATGAACACAACAGAATCATTGCTCTGTCTTTATCCTCAATACTCACATCAAGTTGAGCTAAATTTGTGATTATTTGATTGAAGATATTCATGTGCTACGCCAAATCAGAACCTTCATGCATCTTCAGCCCATACAACCTTTGCTTCAGATACAATTTATTCGTTAGGGATTTGGATATAAACTGACTTTCCAATTTCTTCCATATTTCTCCTGGAGATGTCAGATTCATTACGTGATACATAATCTCATTTGCTAGATATAACCGTATGGTTCCTGCCGCTCGCTGCTGCAGTTCTTTCCAATCTTTATCCTCTATAGTTTTTGGTTTCTGTGGGTCTCTTCAGAATCCCTTGCTGTGCCAACAAATCCTTTACCCTTGTTTGCCACAATTCGAAGTTACCATGTCCATCAAACTTCATCACTTTGAATTTTACACTTGACATAGCCATCTCAACTTTTCTCTGATATCACTTGTTGAGAATGAAAGCTCATAATCATAGAAATATGAACAAAACAAGCAAGAAAATAGAGAACACAGGGATTTAATGAGGTTCGACAATGTGCCTACGTCTTCGGGAGTGAAGTGACAGCTGATTTATTATTTCAAGAGAGTCCATTCTCTTAGGTTACAAATTCAATATATATATATATATATATATATATATATATTAGAATCAATGACTTCTTCCTAGTTCAACAAGCCTTTCAATTGAACAGAAAGACTTCCTATTTAGTCCATTAAAGAATCTTTACGCGGATGAAAATTGTTCACACTCGGCAGTGTGTGATTTTAATCGGCTGAGCATGAATGCTTGGCTTGCCTTTACTTTGTAGAGTAAGATTTTACTCTATCTAGTGTCTTTGTTCCATAAGCCAATCCACGGAGTGGATTCTTACTCCACGGAGTATGAAGCTACTGGATATCACATTTTTAACTAGTATATGAGATATACCTAACAGCTTACCTTTGTCCTTGTTTGTAATGGTTAGGAAAATATGGACAATTTTTTAGTAAGGACAAATGCGAGCTGGTTTGGTAATGGTATGGGACCGGTTTGGTTAAGATGGGTATGTTTAAACCAAAATATAGTTCAAGAGCAAATTTTTTCTATTTTCCAGAGTTTTTGGGGCAAAATATGACTTTTTCTGCCGATGATGGATTTAGCTTTGTGCTATATGATCTCATCTCATGTCTCATTGGATGAATAATGATTCAATATGTTAAAAATAGTCATTGATATTCTCTTCTATGGGGGCATCTACACACAAAATGCTAGTTTTACCCCCAAGTTTTGATGATAGTTATGGTATATTATTGTATTGGTTGAGGGGTGGTTTGGGAAGCTTTTCAATTAGTGGTATGACAGTTTGATTGTATAAGCTCATGGTTATAAAATATTACTTTTGTCTTAGATTTTTAAATATTACTAAATTGGTGGTCTCTCATGATTTAGTGAATTCTTATTTCCATAATAAACCCATTTAATTTTCAAAATTCTCACTATGCCCTAATATTATCTTAATCTTCTCTCTTTTTTATCAAATGTCCATAGCATTTATGTTTATTCCTGTGACCTCTAAATCTCACTAATTTTCAATAAAAAGATGAAAAGTCTCGGGCAGAAAGTGCGACAAGGTATGGACAATTTTGGTAAATGAATTCAATAATCAAATCGCAAGTTTCAAAGAATAATCAATTAATCATAACGACGGGTTGCAATCTAAATGGTACAACTATATACCAATGGGTCTACAGCACTGATGTACTACCTATGTCTACGTGGACAAGAATTCCATTCCTACACTCTTCACTTTGTCCTTTCCCTTCACTTTTGTACTTATCCACAGATATTTCTTTTTGTATTTCAGACTTTTGATCATCGACTCTACTTCTTGAAGATATATTTTTCTATTTTTTTCTTTTAATTATGGAGTATGATTATGATTCTAATATTGCTTATTTTGGTTTAGATCTGGGTTTTAGAAGGGGTGATTTTTTTCCTCGTATAAACATCCTTCATCCCTTGTAGTTTATGCATGCTAGCGTTTTAAGATTATGGATCTTTGTATAAACATTTTTTCTTTGTTTTCAGGGGCTTGAAATTTCAACTTGAATCAAATTTTGAGAATTTTCCTTTTTTTTCTTCTTCAGTGTCAGACTTACCCGGAGGTTTTTCTTTAGAAATTTTTGCATTTGACCGTGAATGATCAACTATACTTCCTGGATATATCTTTCTTGTTTTTAACGGATTTGGATCTGGGTGTTAAAGGGTAAGTTCATGTCCACTTAATTCACTATTTTATTAGATTTTATTTAAGGTACCTTGTATCATATGCATGTTTTCATGTTAAGATTGTATATTATGCATAAGCGTTTGTGTATTATGGTTAATCAGCTAGGGTTTCCAAAAAAACAAAAAAATCTTCTTCTTTTTGGGTCAAAAAATTAGCTGTTTATTATTTTTAGTTCTTTGAGCTTTTTATTCTTATTATTATTTGCAAATTCATATTCAAAAAGCAGAAGTTTTGTAATCCAAATGGTTTTGGCTGATCTCAAAAAGGAGGTTCCTTTGTTCTTAGGCATATGAATTGCGGTTTAATATCTGTGTTTCCAGTTCTTATTTCTGATAAACTTTTCTTAAAGTTGGAAAACGATTATCTTTTAATCTTGTTAGTTTCTGAGTTATGTTTTGGTGTTTTGACTTCCTTGGTGGTGCAAGATCTAGAAATTAGTTGCCTGTTTTTTCCCTGAAAGAGTTTAGATTCTTAAAATATTTGTTTTGTTAGCAATGCTTTTAAATGGTTACTGCCTGTTTTATAAATTTTGGATCTTCAGTTAAGGGGTGAAATTTGCATTCTAGTGTAGCAATTTAGAGCACGAATTCGGCTATAGTTCTATTGCTTTAATTCTAGGAAAAAAGGAACTATAACTATTGCATGCCTGCATTGGAATCTGAATGCTTCAATGCATTAACTTCCTGTTATGTTCTGGTCATATTACAATAATGAAATCCAGAAAAGATGTACTGACCTTTGCTTAATTGTTTTTGGTTGTTTACTTTTGGGGTGAGAGAACTAATTTAAGTTTCTTATGGAAGATATTCCATTCTTTAATTTGTTTGTTTACTTGATTTACATGTATTATGTGCCTTGATGACTATGCTGAAGTCAGTATCTGTTTTATGAAATGATTCATTTATTCGGCGTTAGCATGGCAGTTAGAGATTTCGTTACCACGCATTAGATGGTTTGTGGGCTTATTTGAGGCCACTTAATGTACTATTATACCATTTCAACTTTGGCAACTCCTTACTTTCTGCTCCTAATGTATCTACTATACGTTGTGCACGTTCTCTTGGCAATTATGAAATGTAATTGGAGTGATTTTTGCTTCAATCCGTTTCATGTTGTTAGCAATGCTTTCTAATTATATATGCTTCCGATTTTGCAGATTACTTTCACACTTTGACATTAAATTGTGACAACGAGAGAGAGCACGCTCGTCAGCATTCATACTAGGGACAGGCTGTCTACAAGCGTGCTTTCTATCGTTGCCATGAGAAATGCTCAAAGGAGGTTTCTTTCCCTCAAAGTAGGTGATTTTCTTATGCTGCTTCTGGGATCTGAATGCTGATGTGGTGGTACTTTTTGCTAATAGCTTATTGTAGTTTGAATTCAAGTCAATGTATTATGCAATTGAAATTTAGTTATTCTAATGTCCTAAAATATATAATTCAAATTCATGTTATGCACTACATAAGTAATCCTAATTTTTTTTTTGAAAATAAAATTTATGCTTATTTGCATTAATTTGTTATTGTTATACATATCTTTGAGTAAATTCTTCTGCAGTTTTTTATTACGCTTCAAAGCTCAAAAGGAGTTAGAAAGGTACTTTATTAGCAGTAAGACTCCAAATTTTGCGTGTGAATTTTGTTATCTGCTAAATTTTGCATTTGGACCTCATTTTAATGAACAATGAAAGAGATTTTAAGAGGTAATTTATGCTATCGACAAAGGGCATTGACTTGTATCTTTGTTTTTGTATGATTTTCCTTTTTGGTTGATCTTGCGTAGTACTCAAAATTTTAGATTATGTATTTGAAAAATGCATTGGATTATGCATTTTGTCTGTAGAGCTCCTGAAGTCTAACTCTCATTTTATTAAAATGAAGCCAAGTTAGAGTATTGAATTTTGATAAAAATAAAAATTAAAAGAGCTTCATCCGAATAAATAAAAGTATAAGGAGCTGAGTTTACAAAACATGCATAGTTCACGAGCAAAAAAAAACGTATTATTTATTATGTATAACTTCTAACCTTACAATCTAGTACTTGATAAGGCAAGTAGGCATGAATGATTGAAATATCGAGTTCCAATTCTACTATATTTCTACTCAAACTATATTAACCGTTTAATGGTGCTTTCATTTTCAATTATTTTATATTATACATTTAAAGTAGGTGCACAATTGAGATCTATATATGTTCTGCTTTTCGAAATGATGCTAATTTAGTTTTGTTTTAGCTCTTAGGTTTTCAATTTTATGATTGGTTGACTTCTGTTTTATTTATTATTATTATTTTATTTTTATTTGGCATGACATCATTTTACCCTAAATGTTGGATGTGAGGATCCATTCAGAACTGGGGTACCTTGTGCTTAAATCCAAATTTCATTTAGTCCCCCATTTTCATTAGTTTCACAGCCATCTTACCCACCTTTATTCTCTCTCTCTCTCTCTATTTTTTTTCTTTTTTCTTTTTTTTTTAGAATTATTACTTCATGGTAGTAATAATATGTAGGGCCTTTCTACTAAAGTTTCATATTCATGAAAGAGAATTTTCTCATTGTCCATTTGGAAACCACATTACATGTTCAACTTGGAGATAGGATGTGATTTGTCTAAGTATGGAAGATGCTATCTCCTTGTGTAAAGTGAGAAGGATTCTGTTGAAGTTGTGAATATATGCATTTTAATTTGAATGTGGATGGTTCAAATATGATCGATCTCATTATCCAATACCAATGGCTTTAAGGTTGTTTATGAATGACTTCTTCTTTCTTTTCTTATTGCTTCTTCTAATGATGGTCATGCAATTAGGAGCTACACTTTTTTCTCTTATTGTATCTAATTGTGACCGAAACAACATGAGAAATTGCATGACTTAATTTTAAGTTATAGAACTTCAACATTGATTAGTTCGTGCAATGCTAAATTAACTGTTCTTCAGGGTTACCGTGCTACTAAATTCCAACAAATATCCTTGCATATGTAAGACATAACCATGCCCCTAACTTTCTATCTGATCCTTGAATAGAGCAAGATTATAGTGGAAAGTCATTATGTACCTTTACCTTGATCTTTGCAACGATAGTTAAAACCTAACAAAGATTCCGTTGATCAACCTCAATGGGAGTTGAGCCTAGCTGGTTTTTAGTTCTGCTTCTCTATTATCACCGAGCGAATTGAGTTTGATTACATTACAATTTGAATTTTTAACCCTGTTAAATTTGGTTGGTTGATTTTGCTTTGCCTCTTATGATTCTATCCTGGCCATATGAGTGAACCTTAGGTATTTTTTCTTCACATTCTCTCCTGCATAGTTGCATTTGCTTATTTATTCTGTTTGTCGTTACCATGTGTGACTCTTAAAATGTGGTTGAAGTATCTTAATATTGCCATTATGCCAATTTTATGCCTTTGTGTGTATTATGATGCATGCTTGTGATTATGCTATCATAAATATACAATATTTAACACTCTTTGCAACATAGTTCGTCTTGTTACAAAAAAAAATGAGTTGTTGAATGTCTGACGTGTCCATCTTTCTTGTCTCCATTTGGTTTTTCTCAATTTCTTTTAAGGTAATGGGGTTTTATGATGTTATTTATCTTGTCTTATTGGATAAATAATTATTCAAGATGTCAAAAATAGTCTAATTGTCACTCTTTTGGTTGAGCATCTGCGCATGAGATATTATATAGGATAAATTTGCCTCTAAATTATTTGAAATGGCACAAATTTGTTTTTGAACCTTATGTTGTTTAAAAATGTGTCTTTTGATGTTATTAGCTTACTTTTGTCCTTGTTTGTAATGGTTAGGCAAATATGGACTATTTTTTAGTAAGGACAAATGCGAGCTGGTTTGGTAATGGCGTGGGACCGGTTTGGTTAAGATAGGTATGTTTAAACCAAAATATAGTTCAAGAGAAAATTTGTTCTATTTTGCACAGTTTTTACGGCAAAGTATGACTTTTTCTCTTGGTGATGGATTTAGCTTTGCGCTATTTGATCTCATCTCATGTCTCATTGGATGAATAATGATTCAAGATGTTAAAAATAGTCATTGGTATACTCTTTTATGGAGGGCTTCTACACACAAAATGCTAGTCTTACCCCCAAGTTTTGATGATGGTTGGGGATGGTATGGTATATTTAGGGGTGACCAAATTTCAGTTCAAATCGAACCGAATCGATTGATTTTTTAAAATTTGGTTCGTATTTTTTATTTTTCGCTTTGGTTGTCGATTTTTAACTTAGAAAACTTTGAATTTACAGTGGTATGACATTTTGATTGTATTATAATGACATGGTTATAAAATATGACTTTTGTCTTATATTTTTAAATATTACCAAATTGGTGGTCTCGCATGATATATTGAATTATTATTTCCTTAATAAACCCATTTAATTTCCAAAATTCTCACTATGCCCTATTATTATCTTAATCTTATCTCTCTTTTCTGTCAAATGTCAATAGCATTTATGTTTATTCTTGTGACCTCTAAATCTCTACTAAATTTCACTAAAAAGACGAAAACAGCCAGGTGAAAAGCGCAACAAGGTAAGGGTAATTTTGGTAAATGAATTTAATAATCAAATTGCAAGTTACAAAGAATAATCAATTAATCATAACGACAGGTTGCAATCTAAACGGTACAGTTATACACCAATGGGTATATAGAACTGATGTACTACTTATGTCTACGTGGACAAAAATCCTGCTTGTCGATTAAAACTGGGCCCCCCTAAACATTAAAAAAAAGGTTTTTAGACAAAGAGGTACATATCCAATTTTACCACTAAGTGAAATAATTACTCGTTTATCTTAATTTTGCATTTTCCTTCCCATTCTTCTCATACTTTTATGGTGGTTCCTGTTCCAAAACTCTTCCCTTTGTCCTTTCCCTTTTCTTTTGTCCTTATCCACAGATTTTTCTTTTTATATTCCAGACTTTGGATCATCAACTCTACTTCTTCAAGAAATATTTTCTAATTTTTTTTAATAATGGAGTGCGATTAAGAGTTGGATTTGCGTTTTAAGATTATGGACCATTGTATAAGCACTTTTTTAGTTTTTCGGGGGCTTGAAATTTCAACTTGAATCAAAATTTTGAGAATTTTCTTTTTTTTTCTTCTTCAGTGTCAGACTTACCCGGAGGTTTTTCTTTAGAAATTTTTGCATTTGACCGTGAATGATCAACTATACTTCCTGGATATATCTTTCTTGTTTTTAAGGGATTTGGATATGGGTGTTAAAGGGGAAGTTCATGTCCACTTAATTCACTATTTTATTAGATTTTATTTAAGGTACCTTGTATCATATGCATGTTTTCATGTTAAGATTGTACATTATGCATAAGCATTTGTGTAGTATGGTTAATCAGCTAGGGTTTCCCAAAAAATGAAAAAAAAATCTTCTTCTCTTTCAGATGTTGTTACTAGCGACCAATTAGGTCAAAAAATTAGATGTTTAAATTATTGGAAACGCGAGCTATGAAGACAGTGATCAACTCTATTTTATTATTTTTTAGTTCTTTGAGCTTTTTATTCTTATTATTATTTGCAAATTCATGTTCAAAATGCAAAAGTTTTGTAATCCAAATTGTTTAGGCTGATCTCAAAAAGGAGGTTCCTTTGTTCTTAGGTATATGAATTGCGGTTTAATATCTGTGTTTCCAGTTCTTATTTCTGACAAACTTTTCTTCAAATTGGAAAACGATTCTCTTTTAATCTTGTTAGTTTCTGTGTTATGTTTTGGTGTTTTGACTTCTTTGGTGGTGCAAGATCTTGAAATTGGTTGCCTATTTTTTTCCTGGAAGAGTTTAGATTCTTGAAATATTTGTTTTGCTAGCAATGCTTTTAAATGGTTACTGCCTGTTTCATAAATTTTGGGTCTTCAGTTAAGGGGTGAAATTTGCATTCTTGTTTGCAATTTAAATAAGAATTCAGCTATAGTTCGATTGCTTTGATTCTAGGAAAGAAAGGAACTATATCTATTGCATGCCTGCATTGGAATTTGAATTATTCAATGCATTAACTTCTTGTTATGTTTACTTGCTTTACATGTATTATGTGCTTTGATGACTATGCTGAAGTCAGTATCTGATTTATGAAATGATTCATTTATTCGGTGTTAGCATGGCAGTTAGAGATTTCGTTAGCACACATTAGAGTGGTTTGTGGGCTTATTTGAGGCCACTTAATATGCTATTATACCATTTCAGCTTTGGAAACTCTTTACTTTCTGCTCCTAATGTATCTACTATACGTTGTGCACGTTCTCTTGGCAATTATGAAATGTAATTGGAGTGATTTTTGCTTCAATCCATTTCATGTTGTTACCAACACTTTCTAATTATATATGCTGCTGATTTTGCAGATTACTTTCACATTTTGACATTAAATTGTGACAACGAGAGAGAGCACGCTTGTCAGCATTCATGCTAAGGACATGGCTGTCTATAAGCATGCTCTCTATCGTTGCCATGAGATATGCTCAAAGGAGGTTTCTTTCCCTCAAAGTAGGTGATTTTCTTATGCTGCTTCTGGGATCTGAATGCTGATGTAGTGGTACTTTTTTGCTAATGGCTTCTTATAGTTTGAATTCAAGTCAATGCATTATGCAATTGAAATTTTGTTATTCTATTGTCCTAAAATATATAATTCAAATTCATGTTATTCACTGCATAAGTAATCCTAATTTTGTTTTCTGAAAATAAAATTTATGCCTATTTGCATTAATTTGTTATTGTTATACATATCCTTGAGTAAGTTCTTCTGTAATTTTTTATTACGCTTCAAGGCTCACAAGGAGTTAGAAAGGTACTTTATTAGCAGTAAGACTCCAAATTTTGCGTGTGAATTTTGTTATCTGCTAAATTTTGCATTTGGACCTCATTTTAATGAACAATGAAAGAGATTTTAAAAGGTTCTTTAAGCTATCAACAAAGGGCATTGATATGTATATTTGTTTTTGGATGTTTTGCTTTTATGGTTGATCATGTGTATTACTAAGAATTTTAGATTATGTATTTGAAAAATGCATTGGATTATGCATTTTGTCTGTAGAGCTCCTCTCCTGAAGTCTAGCTCTCATTTTATTAAAATGAAGCCAAGTTAAAGCAATAAATTTTGATATGCATAGTTGCATGTGCATATTTATTCAATCATTCGTTCTTACTTGATAATGCAAGTAGGCATGAATGATCGAAATATCGAGTTCCAATTCTACTATATTTCTACTCGAACTATATTAACCATTTAATGGTGCAGTCATTTTCACGAGCGACATGTACATTAGGAAACCACGTTATATGTTCAACTTAGAGATGGGATGTGGTTTGTCTAAGTATGGGAGATGCTGTCTCCTTGTGTAAAGTGAGAAAGATGCTGCTGAAGTTGTGAATATATGCTTTTTAATTTGAATGTGGATGGTTCAAATATGATCAGTCTCATTATGCAATACCAATGGCTATAAGGTTGTTTATGAATGACTTCTTCTTTCTTTCTTTACATTTTTCTTATTGCTTCTTCTAATGATGATCATGCATTTGGGAGCTACACTTTTTTCTCCTATTTTATCTAATTGTGATCGAAACAACATGAGAAATTGCATGACTTAATTTTCAGTTATAGAACTTCAACATTGATTGGTTTGTGCAATGCTAAATTAGCTGTTGTTCAAAAATTCTAAAAAATCCTTGTATATGTAAGAAATAACCGTGCTATTGACGTTTTATCAAATCCTTAAATATAAGAAGAGGATAGTGGAAAGTCATTCATATACCTTTACCTTGATTTGATCTCTGCAATGATAGTTAAATCCTTACAAAGAGTCCGTTGATCAACCTCACTGGGAGTTGAGCCTAGCTGGTATTTAGTTCTGCTTCTCTATTATCACCAACTGAATTGAGTTTGATTACATTGCAATTTGAATTTTCAACCTTGTTAAATTAGGTTGCTTGATTATGGTTTCCCTCTTATGATTCTATCCTCACCATGTTAGTAAACCTTAGGTATTTTTTCTTCTACATCTTCTCCTGCATAGTTGTATGTGCATATTTATTCTGTTATGCATGGCTCCTAAAACGTGGTTGAACTATCTTAATATTGCCATTATGCCAATTTTATGCCTTTGTGTGTATTATGATGTATGCTTGTGAATATGCTCTCATATATAGATATACAGTATTTAGCTCATTGCAACATAGTTGGTCTTATTACAAAAAAAAGGGTTCCTGAATGTTTGACTTGTCCATCTTTCTTGTCTCCATTTGATTTTTCTCAATTTCTTTTAAGCTAATAGGATTTTATGATGTTATTTATCTTGTCTTATTGGATGAATAATTATTCAAGATGTCAAAAATAGTCTAATTCTCGCTCTCTTTTAGAGGAGCATCTACGCATAAGATATTATAAGGATAAATTTTCCTCCAAATTATGTGAAATGGTAAAAATTTGTTTTTAAATCTTTTTTGGTTTAAAAATGTGTCTCCTGATGTTATTAGCTCACATTTGTACTTGTTTGTAATGCTTAGGCAAATATATGCTATTTTTT
The DNA here is from genome assembly GCA_037975025.1 of Excoecaria agallocha. Classification (NCBI taxonomy): domain Eukaryota; kingdom Viridiplantae; phylum Streptophyta; class Magnoliopsida; order Malpighiales; family Euphorbiaceae; genus Excoecaria; species Excoecaria agallocha. Next base: position 66,035,135 of record CM075807.1, on the reverse strand, counting down.
AACAAGGACAAATGCGAGTCAATTTAATAACCCTAGTGGCAAATGTGACATTTTGATTGTATAAGCTCATGGTTATAAAATATGACTTTTGTCTTAGATTTTTAAATATTACCAAATTGGTGGTTTCTCATGATGTAGTGAATTCTTATTTCCTTAATAAACCCATTTAATTTTCAAAATTCTCACTATGCCCTAATATTATCTTAATATTCTCTCTCTTTTTTGTCAATAGCATTTATGTTTATTCTTCTGACCTCTAAATCTCTACTTACTTTCAGTTGTTGCATATAGTACATAGCTTTTAGTGTTGACATTAATGATGTATTGAGGAGATAATATAAAACTCAATTTGCAGGTGGAAAATTATTTGAAGAATGCTCAATGAAGTCTTCGATCACACTGATGAATCTTAATAATAATCCAATTGATTTTGTGATTATTAGTTCTTCTCTCCTCCCCATCTAGCTAGAATTACAGATTTCCATAACATGAACAGGAAAAAATGTTATGTGCTTCTTATGGGATTGGCGTTGTGCTGACTATTTTTCGACAAGATGTGCAGAAATGCTATTTTCTTAAAATGCCATTGTTTGGTTGATTTGGTGCCATTAGATGAGATTGTTTCATATTTTTGGTTGGTAAATGATGGTGCTGAACAGTATGTTGTTAATAGTTTAGCATTGTTACCTTGCTTAATATTGTAAAAGTTGCTAGTACTTGAACATGATGACAACTACTTTAAGTATTATCATTATTATTAGTATTATTTTTACTATTATTTGAGAAAAATAAGTATATGCAATGGAGCTTGTATTGATCATGCATAACAAAGATTATTCCATGGCAATTTAGATTGCAGATGGTTATTTCTCAAGACCAATCTAGGAGATTGTTGGGTGTAACTTTTTTCTCGTTGGGTTTCTATATATTAATGTGTTGTTCTGTTGATTAATAAATTTTCAGTTTTAGGGTATTATAAAGAAAACAAGAATACTAAGTATGGTTTGCCAATTATGTGTGCACATTCATGATCGTTTGTTATATGTGTGCTTGGAATTATGTTTCTTTTTGGGCGAAGTCAGGATAACCAAATACATATGTGTTTTTAGTCGTTGTTTGTGAGCGTTGCTCACCTCTTTTTCACTAATATAAATATATACACACGCACACACGCACAAGTGTGTGTGTGTGTGCTGGCGCAGACTGATTCCTTTCCTGGGATTGAGTTGAAGGGAAGAAAAGATACACGTGTATGCAGAATTATTACTGGGATTAACTATGCTTTACAAATTTATTTTCATAATTAAGTATTTAATATTTATAAAATTAATTAATTATTAATAAAGACAGTAAACTTATATTAATGTGAGATCCATCAAATAATGAACAGCAAATGTATTTTGAATACACAATTTATATAGTTAAAAAAAAATGGAAGTTTGAGTTGCCAGATAATATTAGAAAGAAAGGAGAAGACAGTATGTATATATATATATATATATATATATATATATATATATATATATATATATATATATATATATATATATATATATATATATATAAGGGTATTTTGATTAATTGAAATGAAAATTACATGAACAAAATTCTGCATATTTCTTCTTCACAAAATTATGTCCATCAGAGAACATTAAAAACCATGAAAATAAAATAACAAAGTATACAAACATGGTGGGTGATTTGCAACAATACCAACTATCCAAAATCTTCATCCAAACAGTGTAAGTAGTTTATTTTTTCATTATGTGTCTGCATACTGTCGGATAGAGAATATGTTAAAAAGATATTATATTAAAAGGAGAAGTATGGGTTTAGAAACAATAGAGAATAGGATTTTTATTTTTATTTTTTGGATTAAGTCAAATTGATTTTTTTTTTTATAATTTTTATTATATATTTTAAAATATAAATGTATGTAAATACATAAATCTAAAACAATCTCGTCTTGAAAATATGGTTGGTTTGATTTTGGATTTTTTAAAATTAGAATAAAGTTGAATTTTATATTTAGTAGAGATGAGTATAGATCAATTAATCGGTTTATTAACAATTTCATTAACCAGTACATTAATTTTTTTTTATTGTTATATCGGTTTCGATTTTTAATCAATTTTTCGGATTGATTTATTGGTTAACTACTAAAAATTTTTAACATATAAATTTAATAAATTATACACTTTTTAATATTATTTTCAATAGTTAAAAAAGTTTTAGAAATAAAAATATAAATTAAATATAATATCCATTAAAAAAACATAAAAAAATAATTTTTTCATAACTAATTATAAAAATTAAATAAATTTAATATGAATTAATAACAAAGTGTTAATTATACACTTGTAATGAATAAATAATAGTAATAAAAAGATAATTTTAATATTTATTTATTTATTAAAAATATATATTATAATAATATTTTAGAAAGTCATATATCATAATATTTATAAATTGTAAAAATATTAAAAAATTTAAGAGTAAAATATAAAATATATATAATCAGTTAATCATTAGTTAACGATTAATCGCAAATTTTTTAAATTATAAATTTAAATTTTTAATTCGATTAATTTAAAGATCGATTTGATTTCAAATTAATTTTTCAGTTAATTTAAATTTCGGTTTTTTTGTTCACTCGTAATATTTAGAATTAAATTGATTAAATGAAAATTGAAAAATTAAATAGAATGAACATAATTATTTTGTTTGGATTTTGCATTTACCTAACTAAAGACTTGTTTTACATGATTATGTGTGGCCAATAAGAATTGTAATATGAATCATCTCTATTTCCTTCCACCTTCCTATCCTATCTATGCTCCCAAACAAATTATTCTGTTTGTTTCTAAAATTCTTCGTTGGACCAAAAAGAAAAAGAAAATAAGTTTAGTAAATTCCCCAAAATGTACATGTTACGGCAGGGACGGTGCCTGGTTGGTACCACACAAATTGATTAAAAAAAAAAAAAGAAACATTGTTCTGTGGACAAAAATAAAAGATAATAGTCAATGAAAAAGGAAAGCTACTCATGCTGAGGTACACAACATTATTGTCAGAGCAGATGAGCAATCAAAATCCCTTCGCAATTGGATTCAAACTAATCATTTTTCTTCCTTAGGCTCTGTTTGGCTGTGTTTCATCACTTGTTCATATACAGTGTCTTGTTGAACAGTATGATACTGTATAATTATAAAAACTGCATTTTTTGTATTCTCTATTTTTATTTGATTTAATAGAGCCGTATTAGATATTTTATATTAAAATAATATAAATATTTTCAATTAGTATAAAATAATTAAAGATATATTAAAAATTATAATGAATATGTTAGAAACTATAAATAATAATGCAACGTATAATTAAAAATTAAAAATTAAAAATTTTATACAATCCAAAATCACTGAATCGATATTTGAAGAAAAAGAGCATTTTCCACGGCCATAAAATAACATTACAGAGTACAGTACAATCATAATAATTTAAGCTGTCCTTTTAATGAACAATGGAGAATATATCATCCAAACACACCCTTCATTCCAACCTTTTTACCTTCACTGGAAGCTCTCAGCTTTGGCTTCAGATGTTACCTTCTTCCTCCACAATCCATTGTCCTGGTGCTTGCTCTCTCTCTCTCTCTCTCTCTTGTTTGATTATTTAGTGCTTTGATTTGATTGACATTAGATTGCTTGGAATCATTTATTGACATTAGATTGTACCTCTTTGGTACTCGGCAATTGCTGTTCAATTCAACTCTAGGGTTTGCAGCCACTTGCTTTTTTCTTTTTCTATTTTTTGGTGGGAACGATGACCCTTTTAGTGTTTGGTTTCTGAGAAAGACGAGAGGTTTGGAGACAATTTTTTTTTTTTTTTAACGTTTGCTGTTAACGTTTTGTTCCGAAAATACTAGTCCGATTAAATTTATTTTACCGATCTTGTTCAACGGAATTTTGCTGCCTGCGGGAGGGAGAATGTGAGAATTTCATTATCTGAAATTTAATAAAGCTCTTTGATTGAGGAGTTCATTAGGGTTCCATTAAATTACAACTCCGTCTTTTGGAATGTGTTTCATTTGCAGTTGAGGAAAAAGAGCCATTTTGTTTCTTTTGGAATGGAGAAATCATGTCTTATGAATTTGTGGAGCTGTTTGTCTATTAATTTGCTGTTGTCTTTTTGGTATATTAGGATATAAAGATTTCTACCATTTGCTTTTTCATAGCTTGTTTAATTTTTGTCAGTTTGGCACTGATTAATTATTTCTGCTTCTGCTGTCGCAAAAAGTATAGCTGAATATGCTTAGTATTTTTGTGCAAAATCCAAAATCTTAAAACTGCATCCTTCTCTAACGTGCCTTTTTATACGGTGGATTATGTTTTCTGGATGCCTAATTGCTTGTCATCGGTGGTAATGGGTAAAAATTGGCGTCTATATCTCTTGCATTGAATTAATGAGGTTGCAGTGGCAAGCATTTCTCCACTTTTAAAAATTTAACAAACTGACGAAGCAACCACTTTCTTTCTTGTAGAAATTCATTGTTTATACATTCACAAGTGGGTAAGGCACTAATAATTAGAATGTGAGCTTTGTTCACAAATGGTGCTACAATTTTCATTGTTTAAGAGATTTAAATATGGTTAATTGTGCATGCATCATTTGCTGTTGGTTAGATATTTTGTTTGCTTTAATATGTTGTTCTTATGTTTCAGGTTGTTTTAAAGATCGTAGTTATGATGGAGGTTAAAAAGTTATTGTGACATGTGCTTCTTGGTAAGAAAATAAAAATTGCCTTCTTGTTGATCGTCTCCAGCTCTTTTATCAGCATTTTTTCCTTAACGTTGTCCTTTCCTGCAGGTTGCCTTCAGCTTTGACATAATTGCTTGACGACGAGAGAGAGCACGTTTGTCAGCATTCATGCAATTACATGGCTGTCTACATGCGTGCTTTCTACCGTCGTCATACAGTATGCTTAGTGAAGGCTCCATGTTTGTTAACTCATAGGTAAGTGATTCTCACATCTAGCTAGGACTTGTATTTTTATTTTCTTTTGATTTACATGCATGGTGCACTCAGCGGACTTGAGTTATTTGATTACTCATAATATGCTGTTGTTACAGCAGATATAGTTTAGAAACTTAACAACTTATCTTTAGTCTGCTACTTCAATGAGACAATAGTGATATACAAAGTAAATACTCAATCTTTTATTGTAGTATGTTGTCTTACATATGGTAATAAATTTTTTTGTTTTAAAGAGAATTATTACCTATGCTACTAACTGGCAAAATAAATATAGATATTTAACTTTAAGGGCTAGAAGCAAATTGGGGGTTTAAATTAAATTATAAGATATGAGTCACCTATGAAAGTAGGCATCGGAAGATGATGCATAAATAAAGGTGGACTCTGAATGCCATAAGGAATGGTTCTTATTTCTTGCTTGCATTGAATGGCGTTAGAAGTTGTCAATTTTGTAAGATGGCTCATTTTTGAATTTGGCACTCTAATACATGGGATGAGATGAGCGATACATGGGCCATGTGGCTGAGTGGAGTAAGAACAATTGCCAAAAGTAGCTAACACCAAAAGTCATTGTCTGGCGTTTCTTATACTCTACTCTATCTAAGACAACGACCTTTTTTATTTTTTTTATATTTTTTTAAGCTGTGCATATCACACTTCATGCTATGTCGACACACAATCTTCCTTTGGAACTATAGTGATGTTTGCTATAAGAGCTTGGAATCCGTAATCTATAGTTTCTAGGTTCTTGTCCTCCCATTAACTCCTCATTTTCTTCTCTATCATATTATCCAATGCAATTCGGGGTCAAGGAATTTGAACAAGATAGTATTGAGACTTTAGGTATATAGCTTGGAAATAATTTGTTTTGCTTGTATCCCCTAATGACTTCACCCATACCATAGATTAAGGGTTTAAAGAAAGCAGCTGAATCGCTTGTATAACAAATATATGAATAGCCATTATCTTTAACAATGTATTTTATCACTATTTCTTGATCTTTCTATTGTTTTTGCTCAAACTAAGTCTAGACAACAAATTAATATTTCTACAAGTTTGATGAGTTGAAGTCAAGGTTTAAGGTGTGCAACTCAACATGTTCCTGTGCATGAAGGGACAAATTCAGTTACTAAGCCTTCTATTTGAACTTTATTCAATTGAGCAATAAGATTTGTCTCTTTTTTCCCAATGCTGATGATCTTTAGGTAAAATAGTAGCCAATTAGGCTGGTCAGAGTCTTTCCTGGTAGTAAATAGAAGGTTGCTTTCGTGCTTTGATCCTATGCATGTTGGCAGAGAGACTAAGGTTTTGTCCTTTTTTTCTCTTCCTTTCTTTTTTTTTCTTTTTTGTTTTTCTTTTTGACTTTATTTCCGATATGGCGTTCTGTTTGAGGTAAGATATTTTGCTGCATAATATTGACGTTATATACAGGACTTGGGTAACTAAATTCGGGATCCTTGGAAGACACTGTCCATAAGGTGGTCTTGGAATAATTTGTGTAAACAATAAAGAGAAAGTACAGTCACTCTGGTTAAAATGATGCAATCATTTTGTGCTTTTGTGATGTCTGGTGGGATTCCGGTTTGAAATGTCTGTTTTCGAGGAAAGATGTTACTATAAGCCAGGGTTTGCCTTTACCACCGAAAAGTGAATAATTTATTGGGCCAGGATAGATGGGTGATAAGATTACTGTGGGTATGCGTTACTGGATTCAACTTCTTAGCATGAGTTTGCTGTATGTGGCATAATCCTGACATTTCTTGGTGCTTCTTCTCAAAACTGTTATCACAGGCTCAATGCTTCATATCAAATCCATTTCCAGTGGCCTGGGTTTTCTATAAACATCTTTAGGATGATGATCCCTTGATTTTGCTTGTACTTTGTTTTTGTCTGTTGTTATCTCTACTTTGAGTGGAGTGTTCATGTCTTTAACGTCGGGTGTTGCAAAGAACTTACTAATCCTACTCCTTGTTTGAAATGTCTTCATGAATAATCAGCACTTTTGCTGAATTAATGGCCTATTTACACCAAGGATTTAATTTACAGTAAATACTTGTTATTTGCTGGATATAATGTGAGCTGTGTTCTTCTTCCCCTCCCGTTTACCGCTGACTTAGTTTATCCAAATTTTTGTTAATGTATGATATTGATAATGATATATCACTGATGTCATGCCGGAACCAATCATGTGATGATGATAAGCCTACTTGCTTTGTATTCTATTTTTCCTTTTATTGGGTGAAAATGCCGAGGCACAGCCTGTATTTAGTCCCCCCCCCCAAAAAAAAAAAAAAAGATCAGCTCTCTCTTTCATTGCTCTTCAGATTTCCCCCTTTCTCGTGCCTGACTCAGTTACATTTTAGGTTTTGTTTGAAGCAATGGTCATATGATATGCGACACATGCCTAACTTGGCCAGCGGAATCATTTGTTATCCTATTGATGATAGGTATGCAGGAGGCTTAATGCGCCTTTTCTTGTAGTCAAGTGAATTGCAAAATTGCTGTTAGTTGAGAAGGATGTTGATGTGTGGTCCTTGTTAGTGAATATCAATGCATATTATATTATGTACTGTTTTTTCTATACCTTGGTTTGATTCTGGATTATGTTCTACTTTCATATGTGGTTGCTTTCTTCCATTGTCTTCCCGAACAATTGTCTTGCTGTCGTCAGTTTGGGAGAGATAAGGGAACCTCTTTTGTGCAGTTGCATAATTAACATATACTGTCTTCAGATCTTATGCTGTTTGACTATGTTGGCTTGTTTCAAACAGAATTAGAATGTAAATATGTCAAGTTCAATATGATTGATTAAGGAATACTTGTTGTGCTGGGATAGTAATATTTTGCCCGTCAATTGGGTTCGTATATACATGACGTTAATTCAGAGGAATAAGAGAATTTTGATGTCTACTCTTGTTACGCACAGTAAATTCTGTATAAGCGTAATGCTGTAAAAATACAGCGGTGGTTTAAGGGAGCAAAATTTTTGAATTCATTAATTTAAGGGTGAATTGCTTTAAAAAATAGGTTTATTTTAGAATTTCGTCAATTTAATTCTTTATTGTACTATCATTATTTAATAAGTCACTAACTGATGCGGGAGTATCCAAAATATGCAAAATGCACCGACGTAAAAGGATCAGATCGGGTGGAATATCCACATAGTGCTCTTAACAGTGTGGTAGTGGACACGGTGAATCTAGTGGGAGTTTCATGGAGTCGTTAGTCTCCATGGCTAATCAGTACATGACATAGCATAACACAATAAAGGTTAATGCTAATACAATTTTTGAAAATTTTTTAAAAATTAATGCAGAAATAACACAATATGCCATGAGATTAATCATTTCACTTGTATTTTATAAAATTATATATATTTCACCATTGGATTTGTATAATACAGGAAATGTATATTAAAAATTAAATTAGTCAAATACAGGTGAAGTTAGATCTTTTAACTTCTAAGTTGGAAACTTTTGTTAACTTGACCAATTAATTCCATACTGCATTGAGGTGCCCATCTCTGTAATTGCCTTTTTATCAATTCCTTTCTCACCTGTATAAGAAGCATAAATGGCAATGAATTATAACAACAAACTATGAAGGTAAAGAAATTGTTACAAGGCAGATAATTTTCTTGAGAACAGAGTTTCAAACGCAGAAAAATGCTTTAATTTTACAACGCTAAATGTGCATCATGCCTCCAATTTAACCAAAATATCGAAATCATTTCAAATTCGAGATTTGGAGGAATAGGAGTAAAAGCAATGCAATCTAAAAAGAAGACGAATCGAAGAAAGAGGGAAGCAGCAGATGAGAATTCAAGAATCTGCAGTCGAAGATTCCTAATAAAATTCGGCAACTGCTCCTCTGAGTTCACCTTGAAGACAGATTTCTTGAACCGATTATGTAGTGGAGAGTGGTGTGCTTCCAAATTACGCTTACTAAATCATAGGTTTCGTTAATGTGCCGCTTTTTATAAAGTTCATTCTCAAATTTCAAAATATATATTCGTGAATTATAGGAAATCAATAAAATAATTAAAACCTAAAAGAATTTCAAAATGAAATGATTCAACTGGAATCCCTAACTTCTTCTACCGGCTTCCCCTTACAGGAATCGAAGCCATCTCTTTTTTTATCCCATTAGCGTAATTAGACACAATTGATCTTACTCCCATTCTATTCTCTTTTGAATAAGTGCAAGAACGATGTTAAATTGCTGATATCACCTTCTCAGGAGGAACGTGAAACTTTACAGAAGTATTCCGTGATCTTCTGATTCGATTTTTTTTTTTTTTTGAAATAATCATGAATTTGATTCGAAAGTTTTGGGAAAATTCATGTGATTGCGAACAAAAAGGGATGTTATAAATAAACCATTCTTTTACAGTGAAGTCTTTGTATCCACGTGTAGCCTTCATTTTAGAAAAAATTTGGCTTAATGATAGGCTACACATTTCTACTTTCGTAACAGTATAGAAGTATGGATAGATTATTGTTATTATTATTAGTTTGTGCGAATGTATATGTTTGTGAAAGGAACAGAGAATGAAGTTGGGACAAGTTGCATGTCAATTCCTTGAACCGTGAGAAGATTGAACCTAGAGTAATGAGTTGTTCCACTCTACCCGTTGCGGCGAACTTAGCCTTGCCGCCATTTTTTAGTACAAAATCCAAAAACTCACCAAATCGGAAATACTTCATTTCTCTTTTGCAAAATTGCAAACACATCGCGCAAATTCCATCTATACATGCTCGAATCATAAGAAATAACTATGCCCAAGATCCCTTTGTCATCTTTGAACTGCTTCGCATTTGCTCCAATTTCAACTCCATTAACTACGCCTGCAAGATCTTTTCTTACACTCAAAACCCCAATGTCTACCTCTACACTGCTCTCATTGATGGGTTTGTGTTATCCGGCTATTGCATTGATGGGATTCACTTATATTATCAGATGATCAACTCATCGATTTTACCCGATAATTATGTTATCACTTCGGTTTTGAAAGCTTGCGGGTGCCAATTAGCACTGAAAGAAGGTAGAGAGATTCATTGCCAGGTTTTGAAACTTGGGTTAAGCCCAAACAGATCAGTGAGAATGAAATTAATGGAAGTTTATGGGAAATCTGGGGCGTTAAAAGATGCCCAGCAGTTGTTCAATGAAATGCCTGAACAAGATGTTGCTGCATCAACAGTCATGTTAAATTCATACTTCGATTATGGATTCATCCGAGAAGCAGTTCTCGTGTTCAATTCGATTAAGACTAAGGATACCGTGTGTTGGACTGCGATGATTGATGGGCTGGTTAGGAATGGGAAGATGAGTAAAGCTTTAGATATATTCAGAGAAATGCAAAGGGAGAAGGTGAGGCCTAATGAAGTTACCATAGTTTGTCTTTTGTCTGCTTGTTCACATTTGGGGACTTTGGAGCTTGGGAGATGGGTGCATTCTTATATGGGCAAGTATGAGATTGACCTGAATCATTTTGTTGGTGGTGCTTTGATCAATATGTATTCAAGGTGTGGCGATATCGATGAGGCATGGCATATTTTTAGTAAGATGAAAGAGAGAAATGTCATTACCTATAATTCTATGATTATGGGGCTGGCCTTGCACGGCACGGCTAGCCAAGCTATCCAATTATACAAGGGAATGATAAAACAAGGACTTAAACCAACTAGTGTCACTTTTGTTGGCGTGTTGACCGCTTGCAGTCATGGCGGTTTAGCAGATTTAGGCTTTGAAATCTTTCACGCTATGGCTAGAGACTATAAGATTGAACCACAAATTGAGCACTATGGATGTATGGTTGATCTTCTAGGTCGTTTAGGTCGCCTTGAAGAGGCATATGGTTTTATAAGATCAATGAAAATACCACCAGACCAAGTTATGCTTGGAGCTTTGCTAAGTGCTTGTCAAATTCATGGAAACCTGGAATTAGGAGAAAAGGTTGCAAAAAGTTTGATGAATTGTGGAAATGCAGATTCAGGAACTTATATTTTGCTAGCAAATGTATATTCTTCATCAGGGAAATGGAAAGAGGGTGCACAAGTGAGAGCAAAGATGAAAGAAGAGGGAATAGAAAAGGAGCCAGGTTGCAGTTCCATTGAAGTAAACAATGAGATTCACGAGTTCCTTCTAGGAGACATTAGGCACCCTCAGAAGCAAGAAATCTATAAAAAGCTAGAAGAGATGAACCAAAGATTGAGATTGGAAGGGTATAGCCCTGCAACAGAGGTAGTCCTACATGATATTGAGATGTGGGAGAAAGAATGGGCATTGGCAATTCATAGTGAGAGACTTGCAATTTGCTATGGCCTAATCTCAACAGAACCATTTACTACAATAAGAGTTGTGAAAAATTTGAGGGTATGCAGCGACTGCCACTCAATGATCAAACTCATTTCTAAGATTACTAAGAGAAAAATAGTGGTGAGGGATCGGAATCGGTTTCACCATTTTGAAGATGGGACTTGTTCTTGTGGAGATTACTGGTGATATTCAACTGTAAATTCTCTTATGCAGTGTGTATAGGAACTGCGAAGCAATTAATCTTGTAGTTTTCTTTTTCGTTCTTCCATTGTTATCTTGTCCAAACTGTTAAAAGGGCTGACTTGATGAGTCATTAATTTGGGGACATATCTTCAGAGTAATAATATATTTATGAAAGATTTAATGATTTGCTATTATTATTTTCTAATTACTAGCATGTACTCTTAATTGGCATCATGTGATTATCACGTGATTTGAGATTAAATATGAATTAAAAGGTTGGCTGTCACTAACAATAATTAAATAAATAAAATATATGGCAGTGGCCCCTTTGTGGGAACAAAGGATAAAGCAAAAGTAGAGATGAAATTTAATAATGGTAGTGGAAAATGAGCATGTGTTTGGAAAGTCAATACATTTTGATTTATCATCTATGCTGTTTATTTTATTTTTGTCTGGTCTTGCTAAACAAACAAATTACTTCAAAAACATTTGCTTTTTGGCATAAACATGTTTTGCTTCTTATTGCTTTTTTTTTTTTTTTCTAAAATTTTACCTAAGTAAAATATTAAAGAACTTAGAATGGGTAATCTTTCAGTATGTGCGGCATATACCGGATGGTATGCTACGCCCATCCAATTAAAATATTAATTTTTGTTTTACTTTAAACTTGTTCAATTTTTTACTTTTTCTCCTTCTAGTTCTTTCTATGACCTCCATTTTCTCCTTTTCCAAAACAAAAATATCTGCTAAGTAAGAATTAAACAAAACTGATTATTTATTGGCTGTTGTTTCAGTTTATTTATCTACATAAAAAAAGAGAAAACCACAAAGACTAATTATGAATTATAAAGCAACACCACGAGATGATTAGGGACTTAACAGTCCCTAAATATGGAAAACCTTATAATCTTTTCAATTATTTATTTTTCTTTTCGTCAATTTGAGTAGATAGACAAAAACGGTTTTAACGTTGAGCTCAGAATCAGTTTGAATACGGTTTTTCCATGGAAGCAACGGCCCATACATCCCTAGCCATAGATTACTTGCAATCTTGTACAAATCCAAGAAACCAGACACTTAATCTAATGTTAATGTTATTGTCTGTTTCCAAATAATATAAAACGACACCGGTCCATTTCATTTTTAACAAACTTCACCTGGTTTTCCTACTGTCTTGTCCAGTCTTCTTACACACTAATCCAACAATAAAAAAGTAACATAAAGGCAAAGCATCTCCAACAACGACAAATTCAAATTCCACAAGAAAAAGGAAAGGAGACTTCTTGCTATAAGCAGTCTCAAAAGCTCCTTCGTTGAGCATTCTCTCTCTTCCAAGTTTCATTTTTTAGATAACATAAGCCCTTCATATAGATTATTCAAGCAATGGATGAGTAATTCCATCAATTCTTGCTTAAAGATTCTTCCTTTTTGTGCATACAAAAGAAATTAATTCTTTTCTTTCTTTTTTTTTCCTTTTCTTTTCAGATCTCCAAAGGATGTTTATTACAGTGAAAATATCACCGGAAGGGTAATCTCCACATCCTCCGGCTCCGGCTCCACCACCAGCGTCCATGTCACCGCCCTGGACGGCCTTGTCAATGTAAACTCACTTTTCACCATCGCCGTCTTTGTGGGTCTTTCACTGACCACACCAGGCCAGCACAGTCTAGAGAATCCATCAGCCTGCGATGCTGGAATAGATGTGGCCAAGAAACTCCTTGTCTTCGAGGTTGTCTCTTTCAGCTTCTTTCTGTTTTCGTCGCTGATAGCTCAAGGCCTGAAATTGGCTATCAATTTGTTGAATAGCAAAGATGTGGATGAGGCTTTTAGGGCTCACATAAATTTGAAGGTTTTGAGATTTGGGATGATGGGTTCTGCTGTTGGATCGGTGATGGGTTGCATTTTCTTGGTTCTTTCAATGGTGAATGTGATTGAGATTCGGCTGGGGATGTTGTCTTGTGGGAGTAAGAATGCTGTTCATGCTGTTACTGCTTTGGTTGTTCTGGTTTCTTCCGCTCTCTTGGTTTATATTTCCACTGCTGTTTATGCTTTTCTTCATTGATTTCTCTTCTTAAAGTTTTGTTTATGGGTTCTAAAATGTTGAACCCAAGCTCTGTCGAAATAAGATATTTTTGGGTATACTTCAATTTTGGTGGTTTGAATGCTAATTTAGGTGTTAAAAGTTATGGCTTTTCATATATAGTTTAGGCTTTCCTATCAGCATTTTTGTTTTAATTTGCAAATGAATTGATGGCGTGAACTAAATTTGGATGCTTTGCTAGTTAAAAATAGGCTTTTTAATAGTAAAGTTTTGATCTTTGTTTTGATAGCATCTGGGGATTCGTCCAAGTTCTTTAGTCTTCCCATTGGAAGTGTAGGAAACTTTCCTTTTAAAGCTAAATTTGTGTAATTTGGTTCTGCTGATTTTGGCTGAGTTCTCTCAGTTCTTTATTGAAGGAATCCAATGAGAACATTATATTGGGGCAAACAAGAAACCAAACAGTTGATGAAACTACCTAGTTCAGATCAACTATTGCCTCCCTTTCATATATTTGGTTAGATTTTAGTTAAATTCATTTTCTTGATGAGATAAAAAAAAAAAAAAAAAACGTAGCTTAATTGAGCGACTAAATCAGCTGGATTTCAATGCCTTTGGTTGGCTCATTCTCATAAAATTGGTCAGTTTTTTATAAGTGAGCTGGTTCCTGAGATAAACCTTTATGCCCATTTGGTTCTGCGTATACACGTGAGTTATAATTGTTTGAACCGGGATGGTGGAGAATAGAATCAAACGGTAAGTATTTGGATTGTATATCTTGCAAGGGATGGTTTCTTGTTATATTCTTCGCTTCCCTTGTCTTTAGTCTTAAATGACTTGCCTTGCTTGATCTTGTGTTGCACTTGAATATAATTTCCACTAAGATAATTTTCTGAAAAATCTATAAAGCATCTTTTATCATAATTACATTCTAATTACAACGGAAATGATAAAATTTGAATTCTGATCAGTTAAAAAATAATTAAATTTTTAACTGTTTAAATTATATTTGATTTTAATTTATAATACATTTAAAATTGGAATTTTTTTAAATTGGGGTGTTTGAAAATTTTAATTAGGATTTTGATGTGTTTCTGGAACTATTTGAAAAATGGAGTTGGAGCTGTTCAATCCCGCAATAAATCATTGCGGAAATGGGAGTGGGAGCCACACCAAAATCAATGAACGGGGGACCCAGAAAGTGTGGCATGAAATTCCAAAATGAGTGGGGTCCACCAGTTTGATTCTGCAACAAGTGGGTACGGGAATAGGAGAATCTCTGACGTCGGCTAAACCCGCAATGATAGGCTGTGAAAATATCTAGTGCGATATGATAAAACGTGTTGAATAAAACATTTACACCAAATATATAAACCTGACGGATGAATGAAGGATACATAAGTGAATAAGTAAATGAAGCTTGAAAAACTAAACAGTGATTAAAAAAAATATGTGAGAGGAGAGTTTAGGGCAAAAACTGTCATACAAATATTGACATACTGTTTTATGAAATACAGTAATTTATAATTATTACTATCTTGTTATGAGTATCCAGTAAGAATTTATTATTTAATATTTATAACATTTTTGCATTAAATAAATATTTTGTGTGATTATTAATTATATTTATTTTTTTTTTGCAGATATTAATTAAAGTATGAAGCTATCGAAGGAATAGAACGCGTATTAAGAGGGAAATTTTAAAAAGGTATTTTTTTTTCAATTTCAATTTCATATATATATATATATATATATATATATATATATATATATATATATATATATATATATATATATATATATATATATATATATATATATATATATATATATAATTAGATACTTATTATAAATGGGAAAAAATAAATTATTTTGTCATAATATAACTACATGCAAAAATATTAAAATATAATATAATAAAGTTTATTTAAAAAAATATAATTTTTCTAAAATATTTAATTTGTGAAGAAAATAAAAAAATATAAAATGTGTTATAATTATAATGCTGTGAATTTTTATTTAAATTTTTTAATTGTGACTTGACAATTAAAAAATGACTTTATTATAGGCATTCATGTTTGAATAATACTGCAACTATTTAAATTTTATTTTTTTTTACAAAATGGTTATATTAGATTTTAAAACCACATGTATTTATTCTAATTATAGATAATTTAAAAATATCAGTATATATCGAATTTTATTTGCACATGAGTGGACAAATAAGTTATGAAGTTGCAGGCTATCAATATGACATATTGGATTCAAATGCAGTTACAAAGAGATTGCGGCTTAGAAATAAGCCAACTCTTTCTAAATTGAAATATAAAATTCATATTAAGTTTGGTTTAGGTGTAAATCACGCCATTTCAAGAATTATATACAAGAGTCCATTATACAACTGATGATTATTATGTTAGACATTAGTGGATTTATCCGATGACGATGACGTAGAGATGATTTATGAAAAATTAAGGGAATACAATGATTATAAGGAGGTGGAATTATGTATTAAAGTAATCGAGGTGGATATAAGAGATAATATATCAACGTATGGAATGAGTGATCAGGTTAAAAATGATGACTTAGACATGGCAAATGTCGAGGCTACACAACAATGCTTTCAAAATGATGTTGGCCCCAATCAACCAACGCAATCGGTTAGTACCTATGATATTGACATTTTCTCTCAATTCAATTATTGTCAGTTTATTGGAGATGAAGTACGAAATGTGGATCAAAGTGGTGGTTGATCCCAGTCAGCTCAGGTAATCAGTAAGTCAACACGATAATGACTTGCTTGTAAGAGATGCAGATGGAAGCTCAGGACAAGGTCGTATGCGCTGGTCAAATAGCCATGTTCCTGATGCTAAGATGGGTCAGCCAAGGAGGTCAGTTACAGAGCCACCTGATGCTTATATGAATCAGCCAAAAAGATCAATGAGCCAGTTTCCCGATGCGGTAATTAGTCAACCTAAACGGTCATTAAATTGGAGGGTTGGTGATTTTCTGAGCAAATCCATATTTGGTAGTAAATCACAAAGTCGACCAAATGATAGAAGTTTTATACAAACATCGAGTCAAAATATAGAACAAAACTATCAGCGATAATCAGTTGACCATAGGGCATAATCTGGTCCTAGTTAGACAAGACAGTTAGTAAGGCGATAGGATAGTGATTTACTTGGAGAATCTATAACATCAGATAATCGAATATTGGTTCGAGTATCGATATCACAATACACTGCGGTAGTGCATAAATTATTATTAAATTATCCATCTTTATAATATCCAAATTCTTAATCATTCATTCATGGATCCTACATTTTAAATATATTATTATTAAATTTATAAAAATTTGGGCAGGATAACGGCTGAAACTCAAATTCTACATTCCTGCAAAAGCTACAAAACACTCCCAAATAATTATAAGCATCCAATCCAATCTTCGAGAATATATAAAAATTCCACAAGATCAGCCAATACAGAACAACAATTATTTATGTAATCGTATATATAAACATACATACATACATACATACAGTACAATATCTTTACTTTATCTCATCAAACTTATTTACAATGTATGATATATATACAAGTTCAAAAATATATACAGTCCCCAAAAACTGGTCATGTCATCCACTCGGAATCCTCCATATGTACATACCAATCGAAGAAAATACAAAATGCTAGATTCTTCGTCCATTGATCCCTTTCCAGCATAAGCTCAATCTCTATCTTCTGCATGCAATATAAAATCACAATCTAAGTACAAAAATACTTAGTGGTGAACATAAAATCTTGAAGCCCCATAATTTCAGTGTGGTTCATTTTATACATTATTCATAATTATGTTTCATTATTTTTTTCTTGTCATTTAATTCCATTATAATTATTTTTGCACCAATTTTTTGATTAAATTTCAAATTTCACTTTTATCGATAAAATTACTATTTGCCCTTATTTGGAAATCTTAATTATGACTTTTCAAGTTTTATTCTCAAATTTTTATCACTTTTATATTCCTGTTGCATACTATAGGGATAAATTTTCATTTTAGTCTCTAAAGCTTCAAAAATGCACTTTTATCCTAATTTATTTATTTTTCAGTTCTTTTATACTTTTCTCTTACATTTCAGTGTTTTTACACTTTTGCCCTTAGTATACCATGTAAATATATAAGTGAATAGGATGAGCGGAACTATGGATTAACGCCTCCAAATTTATATTTTTCATATATGATACAATGTAGGGTATGAATAATTATCCTAGTACAAATTTCAGAGTAATTGGAGTTGAATAAGACAGAAAAATTGAAAAGATTATAAAGGTTAAATGTGCTCGGATCAGAGTAATTCGAGGATGCATGACCCGACAAACAGTTTGATCTAATAATAGTTTATGAAAGTAGGTATTAAATGGAGTATGATGGTATAATTTGAGAAGAAAATAAGCTTAGATAGACCCTTAAAATGGACAGAGAAGTTTTTACTTGGTATCGTAAAAAAAGTTGATTAGAAGTTTGACTGGACTCAAAAATATTGTACAGACCTCTGAAAATTATTTCAATTGCATGGATATGTTAAAAATAACTTAAATAAACTATTAGAAGTGCAAAATAAAATTTCTGGTTTCGGGATTTTAGGTTTCGGACTAGCTAACTAGGCCGCTGAAGTAAAAAGTATACTGAAATAATATCAAAATGGGCTGCAATTTTAATCATGTGTTCTTGGACATGCTAGAATACGTAAAAAAAATATTTCAAGGCATTCTGACACGTGGAACGAAAATCTCAAAAAAACTGAGACTAAATTAATTAATGAATTTAATTAGTATATTTTAAGCATTTAAGGATATGAAGGTTATTAAAATGAAGTTATAATCAGATGTGTGCAAGCCTAGGATGAGTAGATGTGTAAGGATGAAGGAAATGATGCCAAGTGGCTTAATTTCAAGTCATTAGATCAAATAGTTAGAGATCAAATCTAGGCCCTTCCTTTTACCCATTAAAAGACAAGGTGGAATAGTGGAGAAAATTCAGAAAATCTCCTAAAAACTTTAGGTTTCCCCCCTTCTTCCCTTGTAAATCCAAACCATCCATTCACATCCACTCCACCATTTTGTTTCTTCACTCAAGCTTCCTCCCATCAAATCCTAAGCTCATATTTCATCCTCATACATAAAAGACCTCCTCTTCAACCTAGAAAGAGAATTGTAGCAATAGGAACTTGGAAATCAAAGAAATAAGGTGAGAGAAACTTAACCTAGTTTAATAGTTTTATGGGTTTTTGGTAGAATTAGTTGGAAAATTTTATATAGACATGTAGAGCATGATTAGGAGAGTTATGTAGTGTATTTTAATTGCTTTAAATCAAAGCAAAAACTCATGAATTTCCACCTTTCATATTCGGCCTGAAGAAGAAAAACAAGAAGAAAAGAAAGCCAAGGAAGGCAAAGGCAAGGAGAATGAAGAGTCAGAGTAATTCAAGCATTCTAAAGGTTAATGGGTGCAATTTACATTAAATTTCATATATATATATATATATAATGTGAATTTTTCATAAATATTACACTATGTAACTACATATAACTTAGTGAACTTGTGAAATAAATTGATATAATATGATATAATGATGAAATAGGCCATTAGGAACTTGAATTAGTGAAGAAATCAAATTAAAAAGGATGGAAACCTAATGGGCCGAATTATGTACCTTAGCTCATCTTAATGAAATTGGATGCTTAATTGGGTATTTAATGATAATTAGATAAATTAAGGCATGAGGAATATAATAGTAATGATTAGGATGAAAAATAATTAATATACATAATTATGTATAAGTTACACAATGATGAAAATTAGTGAAACTTAAGAATTTTAATGTGAATTAGGTATATTCATCATGTTAGTGATTAAAATGAATAAAGAACTATGTATGGTGTAGAATTGGAAGAGGAAATATTATGAATGTATGACTACCCTAAGTGGCCAAATGGTACAGATGAGGTTAATGGCATGATTTAATTATTTTATAATGGTATTATATCTATATGTATGAAATTTATAATTGATAAGCCTATACGAATGCAAATTTAATCCTAATGATGTTAATATAATATAATTATAATAACTAATGGTGTAAAAATGTAATATAATATGAATATTATTATTGCCTCTAGTGTACAGTAGATAATTCAGGACCTCAGGATTAGGGATGTGCAAAAACCGAACCGACTCGAATCGATGCATTCGGGTGGGGTTAATCGGATTGGTAGGGTCAGTTCGGTTAGAGGGATTGTGAATATTTCGGGTCGGGTAAAAACCCTCTAAAACCGACCTGACCGACTAGTCTGATTTACTAATTATATAAATAAAAAGAAACCTAATTTTGCTTCCTCTGTTCCTCTTCTAAATTTATGATCGTCCCTCTCTCTCCCTTAAATCTCTACTGCCCTAAGTTTTTCTGGATGCCTCCTTGCCTCCATCATCAAGTTGTCGGTCGATGATCACCGGTGAAAGGATTGAAGCACAAGCCCTTATCTAGTTACCCTTTTCGCTCTTCTGTAATTTCATGTCCTTGTTGAGATTTTCTTCTCAACATATGGTCCTGGCATTTTCGACAAGCCTAAGAAGTATGTCATCTTTTAAGAACTCCCAATCAACTTAATTATGTGCCATTAGATTCTCAAAATTTAATAATGGTAATTGATATTTTATTTTATTTTATTTTATTTCTATTTAATATTAGACGAGAAGAGAACACATCAATTTAACCAAATTAACTTTTTTTCTTCTCTTTTTTGAAAGTATAAGTATCTTGGGATATGGAGAATTTATCATGATTTGAGAAAAATAAACAGTAACTGTGTGGCTTATTGTTTACGGAAAGCTGGTGGAGGATCCCAAGTTGAAAGACTACAAAGGAGTTGAGTGCCTAGGCTTTAAGGTTAAGCATATAGATTTCAATTTGGGGGAAGGCAAAGCTGTTAAAAATATGCGTGGTGAGGAGAAATCATCCCAGCAAGTACGTTTGTAGTCTTCAAATACTAATTATATGCTGATTTAACTAATTAAGCCTGACAAATTTTGATTCCACTAAAAAAATTAGATACCCTGATTCATTTTATAAGCCAAAAGCAACAATCCATCTTTCTAGTCGAACACAGTGGTTGATGATATGTTGAAGTTTATAAATTAATAATTAAAGTAGATTTAAAATATCAATTAAGTCATTATGGTTTGTTGAGTTTATTTAAATAAGAGCTGGAAATCTGAATTAATTAGCAATGAGGCTGCTGATTTTCGTTGATTCATCACCATCTTTTGCTTGGCAAGCGTGAGTTTTACTAGATCCAGTTAGCCATTTCCCTCCTAAGAATGCTATGTTTTGTTGCTGCACTGCTTTATTATAAAATTTTGACTTTCATCACTTGTTATTTTTCTTTCTTTTGGTTTTGATCATGAATCATGATGAATGTTGTTTGCTAGAAATGCCAATTTGAAAGGGTTGTTAGGTGATGCAAAATTTGCTTTATTGTAATTGACTTGTATGCTACCTTCTATTTTATATGCATCTTTGAAGACACAGCATAAGAAGAAGAATGAGATGTATTTTCCAGTGAGGAAGTATGCCGTTAAGGTGTGAGGTGGGATCTACAATTTAAGGTGGTTTTTGTGTTCCCCTTATGAAATGTGATGACAATGATTTACATTTTTGCTTTTTTTAATTATGTAAAACTTTTGTTTGGCATGTAATATAATGATACTCAGTAATATTTAATGGGTGATGTATGTAATGTGAGTGTGATCTGTGATTGGGGATGAGAATTGAATTTTAGAAGTGTTATGCTTGTGAGAAGAGTATTGGAGGTGGAGGAAATTAATTGGAAGTGTAAATTTAAATAATTGCAGGTTTGGATAACATAATTTTTAAGCCGTCATTCTGTCGAAAATGTTACCAAGTAAATAGTAATTTAATGATACCAATATATAAATATATAAGGAAATAAGATTAAAAGTAGGGTGTCACAATGGACCACGTGGATCTCGGTACTCCAGTGTTATCAATTATATACATATTCAATTTCTTTTGTTCTTTTTTCCTAAACACTCTAATACAGTCATGAAACCATATCGAGATTATCACTATGCAAGTCGCCATGATTTGCTATCACGATTATAGTAACATTCCTATAGCTAGTCATGTACATCCTAATTTTTGATTTTACATCTAATACTATGGGAAAACCGTAATTACAATTTAACACAGTTTATATTAATGTATTATTACTGATTCATGATTTTACAGTAATAATTGATATGCATTATCAAAAATAGTCTTATTATTCCAGAACTATCAATTCCTTCAATTAAGACCATTCGGTCCATATACAATTATTTTGCTTACTGATTTTAATTTATTATTTTATTCTTTGTTACATACTTCTTGCACGTCTTATGACTTATTTATACCCTATTATGCAATTATTTCAATTTATTTCTTACATATATACACAGTTCTCTAACGTCACAATTAAGTTACATTATGTTAATTTTTCTTTTACATTGTATTTTCTACTCAATGTAATCACAAGAATCATATAACCACATATTTTTCAATTATTTCAATTTAATCCGTAAAATTATATTTTGGTCCTTAATTTTTCAATGTGGCCGAAATTTTTTCCTAAATTAGGCATATCTAAATTTTAATTAAATGTCATAATTCAATTATTTCAACCTCCAATTTCTCAATTCTAAGCTCAATTTCAATTTTATCCATCATTAATCTAAACTCTCCTAATTATATATACAACATATATGAAATTAAAGGGTTTTGAGTTGTTCACTTACATAATTTCACTCCAAATCACTCAACAATTTTATCTTTACCCTTATCTTTGATTGGTTGGCTTTTCTCATCTTGATTCTCTATTTGGCAGAATTTTAATGTCCAAAATTTACCACGAATTAAGTTAATTTTAGCTTAAATAATTCATGCAAACTTAAAATCAATACTTAATTAACCAAATTATCAAGAAAAACTCATTTTTTTCCTTAACTTACCAAAATATTCACTTGATGAAATGGGTTATTTTCAGTTTTTTTCACCACTATAGGCAATCAAAGATTGAGGAGAAGCAATTTGTGGTAATTTGGTTGAAATTGGGGGTAGAAATCCTAAGAATTACAGCTTGAAAATTAAAGAAAATGAAGGAAGAAGAAGAAGAAGAGAAGGCCACACCAGAAAGGAGATAGAGAGGGCCTACCAAATGAAGAAATAAAATCAGTTTTTTTCATAATTATGGCTTACCCATTTTAGAAAAAAAAGAATTAATTAAGTCTTAAAGGGGTTAAATGCCATTTTTTCCATTTAATTGATCAAAATACTTTGTGTTGTCAATTTTTAATAAAAATTAGACAAAAAGTTTTTAAAAATATTAATTAGTCCATCTTTAAAATTTTAGGTTAATCCGAGATCGTTTTGATATAAAATTTGATCTAAATGCATATTTTACTAGTCCGAAAAATGAATTTTTAAAATCTTCAAAAAAAATTATTTTACCCTTCCAAAATTTTATATACATAATTTGTAATTACTTGATGCAATTGGAATAATTTTATGAAGTCCGTGAAATATTTTCAAGCTAGTCAAAACTTTCGGTCAACTCTATTGATCCTATTATTTATTTTATTTTTCACTTTTAAAGGCCTATTTGATCTCAATTTAAGCCCAAATTATACCACTAGACTTTTCATGAATAGTACTTTTCAATGATGAAGAAAAAAATTTGTGGGCCCACCAAGTGATACTATTCACCTCGAGAAGTGTTATTCACATGATCGGCTATTCTTAGGGTGTTACATTTCTCCCCTACTGACCGGTGTCTAGTAAATATACTAGATCGGCTAGTAATATAGGAAAATATAAATTAAGATTCCAAATATCGTATCCAAGAGAACATAAATTGCTAAGGATAATATCTATATGTGAATTAAATCAATATGAGATTGTTTCCCAAATGTTTTTGATTTAAAAGCAAAAATTAAACAAAATAAACAATGAAACAAAACAAAAGCTAAAATTAAATTAACAAGAATTAAAAATAAAATAATAACTGGAATTCTCTTGCTAAAGAAACTATCAACCTTAACTTTCATTGTAATGACTTAATTAAAACAGAAACACCAGTGATTATGAAAAAACTAGTAATAAAGCAAGATATCTTTATTCAAGTATACCATTCTTAGTATTAAACTCATAGACAAATCTAATACTTAGCATGAAAATCTAGTTTTAACTTCCTAAATATTCATTGAAGTCTTTTTCAAGTAATTCAATTCCAATTTATTCTTAGTTCCTCCCTTCTTAGTATTAATCAATAAAATTAACACATAATTATCTCATATTTCGGATAATAATCATGTATAAATATTAAAGAGTTAACTCAAGAATATACAAATCATTAACTATGTCAAAATTAATTTTTAGGTATTTATTCAATAAATCAATAATTAATCTTAACACAATCAAAGATAAGAATATGCTTAAAACCAATAAATAATCAACCGATATTGAAATTAAGCTCAAAATAAAGTCATAACAATGAAAATATAAGTTTCAAGAATCCATTAGTAAAAAAAGAAAAAAACTATTTACTAAATATATTTAAAAACTAAAACAACGTTGAAAGGAAAAACACAGAAGAAAAAAAACTTGTAAAAAAACTAAAATTATTGAATTATTCTAATTGATCCTCCTCATTCATCTTCTTCTTTGGTGCCTCGGACTCTGATAGTGTAGAATATCGCATGGATAGGGCATTAAGATACCCCATGGAGGAAAATGTATGCATGAGAATAGATGTCATTGATGTTTGTATTGCAGCAGTATTTAATGAAGCAGGTGTCGATGGGGAAATCATTGAGGAAGAAGCTAGTGGGAAGGATGAGCAAGAGGGTGCAAGGCCAGAACGATTATATCGGAATGATGCACCTATACCACCTTCAATTGTAAGTCTTCCTACGGTAGAGTTGAAAGAGTTGCCAAGTCATTTGAGGTATGCATTTCTTGGTTTAAATCATACTTTACCTATCATCGTATCTAATAAACTTACTAGTAATCAGGAATCTTTGCTAGTAGGGGTGGTTAAAAGGAGAATAAAAAGTATAGGTTGGCAAATTTTGGATTTGCAAGGAATTAGTCCTAATGTTGTCATGCATAGGATTAATTTGTTAGATGATTGTCAACCTAGAGCAGATAGGCAAAGGAGACTTAATCCAAACATGAAAGAAGTAGTTAAGAAAGAGGTCATCAAATTGTTAGATGCTGGGATTATCTATCCAATTTTGGATAGTTCTTGGGTGAGCCCAATACATTGTGTACCTAAGAAAGGAGGTATGACAGTAGTTAGGAATGAGAATGGAGAATTAATTCCTACTGAACTACCACTGGTTGGAGGGTTTGTATTGATTATAGGAAGTTAAATTCGGCTACTAGAAAGGATCATTTTCCTTTACCCTTCATTGATCAAATGTTAGAAAGGGTAGCTGGTCATTCTCATTACTGCTTTTTGGATGGGTATTCGGGGTATTTTCAGGTTTTTATATACCCTAGTGACCAAGAGAAGACTACTTTTACTTGTCCATATGGCACTTTCGCCTATAGACGAATGCCGTTTGGATTGTGTAATGCACCTGCAACTTTTCAAAGGTGCATGACCTCTATCTTTGGAGATATGATTGAGAACATCATGGAAGTTTTCATGGATGATTTTTCAGTCTATGGAGATTCATTTGAGATATGTTTAAATAATTTAGATAGAGTGTTGGCTAGGTGTGAGGAAACTAACCTAGTGCTAAATTGGGAGAAGTGTCACTTTATGGTTGAAGAGGGAATTGTTCTTGGCCATAAGATTTCTAGTAGGGGCATTGAAGTGGATAGAGCCAAGGTTGAACTCATAGAGAAATTACCACCTCCCATTACACTTAAGGGCATAAGATCATTCTTAGGACATGCTGGTTTCTATAGAAGATTCATTAAGGATTTTTCACTAATAGCTAAGCCTTTAACTAATTTATTGGTTAAGGAAGTACCTTTTGAATTTTCTGATGATTGTTTACATGCTTTTAATTCTTTAAAGAAGGCCCTTACAACTGCACCTATTATCACTACTCCTAATTGGGAGTTACCTTTTGAGATTATGTGCGATGCAAGTGACTTAGCGGTTGGTTGTGTGTTAGGACAAAGGATTGGTAAAAATTTGCATGTAATCTACTATGCTAGTCATACTTTGTCACCTCCTCAAGTGAATTATACAACCACTGAAAAGGAAATGTTGGCTGTTGTCTATGCATGTGATAAATTTAGGTCTTATTTGTTAGGATCTAAAGTTATAATTTATACGGATCATGCAGCTTTGAGACATTTATTTGCTAAGAAAGATGCTAAACCTAGGTTAATTCGTTGGGTCCTTTTATTGCAAGAATTTGATATAGAAATTAAAGATAAGAAAGGCTCTGAAAATTTAGTAGCTGATCACTTATCTAGATTAGAAAATGCTGAAGGATCACTAGGAGATAGTCATGAAATCAATGAATTTTTTCCGGATGAATCTCTTATGTCAATGAATTATAAGCATGTGCCTTGGTTTGCAGATTTTGCTAATTTTCTTGCTGCAGGAATCATACCCTATGGATTGACATGGCAAAAGAAAAAGAAATTTTTTAGTGATGTGAAAAACTATCTTTGGGAGGAGCCCTACTTATTTAGGATTAGTGGGGATGGTATCATAAGAAGATGTGTGAGTGAGGAAGAAACAGTGGATATTTTAGCTCATTGTCATTCATCATTGTATTCGGGCCATAATGGTGGAGCCAAAACTGCTTCTAGGGTTTTAGAGTGTGGATTTTATTGGCCTACTCTTTCTAATGATGCTAGAATTTTTGTAGCTAAATGTGATAAGTGTCAAAGGGCAGGAAACCTAGGGAAGAGAGATGAAATGCCTTTGAATAATATTTTGGAGGTTGAACTTTTTGGTGTGTGGGGAATAGATTTTATGGGTCCATTTCCTATATCTTTTGGGAAATCATACATATTGGTTGGGGTAGACTATGTCTCCAAATGGGTTGAAGCTGAAGCTTTACCAACCAATGATTCAAAGGTGGTGCTCTCGTTTTTGAAGAAACTCTTTTCACGGTTTGGAGTACCAAAGGCTATCATAAGTGATGGAGGTACGCATTTCATAAATCGTTCTTTTGCATCATTATTGAATAAGTATGGAGTTCACCATAGAGTAGCTACTCCCTACCACCCACAAACTAGCGGTCAAGTCGAAGTGTCTAATAGAGAACTTAAATGGATTTTAGAAAAAACTGTTTCTAATTCGAGAAAAGATTGGGCACATAAACTTGATGATGCACTATGGGCATATCGGACTGCTTTCAAAGCACCTATTGGAATGACTCCATATAGGTTAGTGTATGGGAAAGCATGTCATCTTCCTGTTGAGTTAGAGCATAAGGCTTATTGGGCAATTAAGACCTTAAATTATGACATGAAAGATGCTGGTGTAAAAAGATGTTTGCAATTAAATGAACTTGATGAATTACGTCTTTTTGCTTATGAAAATGCACGATTATACAAGGAAAGGTCTAAAAAGTGGCATGATGCTCATATCAAATATAAAAGTTTTAAGAGTGGGGATAAGGTTTTACTTTTCAATTCTCGCTTAAAATTATTTCCTGGAAAATTGAGGTCTAGATGGAGTGGACCTTTTGAAGTAACTCAAGTCTTCGACCATGGATATCTTGAACTAAAAAATAATAAAGGGGACTTGTTTAAAGTTAATGGGCATCGATGTAAAATCTATTTTGATGGGGCATATGAGAGTAAAGAGGTATCTTTTATCTCATTAGAATTGGCTTAGTGTTATTCATTTATTTTTACTTTCTATTGTTTTTCAGTAAATAATTTGTTTTTCTTTGTTTCGTACCTTATTTGGAATACTTACATATTTTTCTTTTTATTTTACAGGTATTTATGATTTCTTTCTTTATGTTGTTGATATGAACAAAAAAAAAAGTAATGAACATTTCATTATTGTCGCGAGCGCGACAATGATGGGTGGGACGGATCACAGGCCTCTGTCGCGAGCGCGCCCTGTTCGCTCTCGCGACTCATTCATCTTGATTTGTGCCCACAGTCTCTGTCGCGAGCGCGATTACATCGCGAGCGCGACAACTGATTTTGAGGGCAGATCATATACTCTCTGTCGCGAGCGCGACTTGCTTCGCGAGCTCGCTAGTTTAAATACCGTGCCTTGTCGCGAGCGCGATGGTATCGCGGGGTCGCGACAGGACACGGGATTTGAATTTCTTAGGGTTTTAGCTGCCTTTTCACCTTCCCCTATATATAGTTCAAACCCTAAGTAGACTATTCATCTTCTCCATTTAGCAGCTCTTGAGTATTCAATGTTTTTCTCTCAAAGTTTTGAGTTCTCTTCTCCTCAGTTCTTGTTTTTGGGTTTTGTGGGAAGTTTTTGCTGTGTTGTTTCTTCTTTTTCTTCACTTGTTCTTGTGCTTTTAGCTTGGGTTTCTTTATCTTCCATCATGGTGCACACAAAATCCATTGGACGCAAGGATAAGCAGCCAGTTGCCGAGCCAAGTTCTCCACCAACACCACCTGTTGAGTATCTTCAGGCCAGGTTTGAGTGTCCCTTTCCTATCTACTCTGAAGACGAGGGGAAAAAGTTTAAGTTTTTTAACACCAAAACCTATGTAGGCATGTTGCATCTAGATACTGAATTGCTTAAAGATTTAGGTTTGACTGCTCAATTTGATAAATATATCAAATACATGAAATGGGAGAAATTTTCTGTCATGAATTTACCTATTAGGAGGGATTGGGCTGTAGAGTTTTTTGTCACATTGGCTTATGTTGATAATAAAAAAACTCACTTTAAATTTAGACACCAAGGTGCTGAGTTTACATTTGGTTTTGATGAACTTCATGATTGGTTTGGTTTTCCATTGAATGGAACACGCTTTAATTCTAATTTATTTGATCACCGACCAATATGGACAACATTAACTGGTTTGGCAGAATTCAATAACAAAAATGCCTCTAATAGACTTATTAAGGACAATGGCTTGTTTTTATTTCATAAGTATTTATGCCATGCCTTGTTTGGACGCGTAGAAAGCACCAAGGTTCAATCCAAGGACTTGTTTGTGCTTCATTTGTTACTATCACGTAAAACACCATGTTCCATAGATTTTATTTTTGACGGGTTATACCATGCATCAATTGCTAGAACTAAAACTGTAGGTATGTGCCACATGGTAACCGGTATCATTTTGGGGTGTTTAGGTGATTTAGGCAATTTTGTTTTGGCTGACAATGAACATGTGACTTTAATGGACATACGTTATCTTCGTAATTCCCATGTTTTAGATAGACATGCTATGCCTCCGCAGTTTTTGTCCCGATTTGTACAGGAAACGAGATCTAGTCGTGCCAAAGGAAAGGGCAAAGCACCAGAAACATCTACTGCTGAACCTTATGGTTCTGATGAGGATAATGATGAAGACGAAGCTGCTATGGCCAGTGATTTTGGTGTGGGTGGAGATGATCGTGATGAGCCCAGTGTCGGTGCTGCACAAGAGGACACTGCTGGATTGCAACGGGTCATGTCTCGGTTGGATGGGATTGAGGCTGCCAATCAAAGTATGGCGGCTCGGATGGATTCCCTTGAGGCGACTGTTCAGCAAATGCACAAGAGTCATAAGAGCCTCAGCCGCAAGCTCCTTTCCTTCTTTCGCCACCACAACGTTCCTTTCACGCCTTCTCCACCGGGGTCCCCAAGTGGGGCCAATGAGTAATGTTACCTTCTCCTTTTTGTCATTCTTTTTGCTTTATTTTCGTATTGTTTGTGTTGTGCTTGTCTGTGTTGTATGTATTGTTTTGTGGAGTCTTCCTTACACAATGAGGACATTGTGTTCTTTAAGTATGGGGAAGCTAGTTGGTAGTATGCATATAGGATTAGTGTTAAATGTTTTATGTTTTATGTTGAGTTGTGTGATGGAATTATTCTTTGTGAAATTGTTGCCTATTAACATATGTAATTAGTCTTTGCATAGTTAGTTATGAGTTGATTTGATACATTCACTAACTTAGAATTTAGGGTCTTTAGTGTTAATATGATTATGCTTCCTTAGATAGGCATGTTTAGGTAAAGTACTTTGGTATATGTTCTTTTAGACCAAGTTCTTTGTATATGTGCTTTAGAATAGTGAGAATGCATGATGTAGAGTTTTGCCATAGCCATGGTGAGCTTTTGAGCCTTAACATATGAAATTTTTTGTTTGTTGAGAGAATTCCTCTTGTATTCATTACTCTAGAACTTGTGTTAGATAATTTTTGAGATCACATTTAGTATGAGATGTGCATGAAAAATGATAAGGGCATTTAGATTACACCATTTTGGCTTGCTTTAAAAACTTACCTTTTTGACTTTAGGTAGCCATTTTTGAGCCTAAACTATTTTATTTATGAGCTTATTTTTAGCTTTGAGCCAATTTCTAACCAATTCAACTTTGAGCTTGAACCTTCATGTGGAAAATGTAGTTAAGCTTTGATGAGTAGGATATAGTATTGATATATGTTAAGCATGAGTTTTTGAATATGTGTCTAATCCCTGAAATTTAAAGCCACTAGTACTTCCTTAGTTGATTATATAAAAAAAAAGGGAAAAAAAACAAGAAACAAATATAGAAGAGAAGGAAGAAACAAACAATTACACTAGTTTGCTTTTAAAAGAAGGAAAACAAAAGTAAGGAAGGCAACTAGTTGAAGTTTAGTATCGGTGAAAACTAGTGGGAAGTGACAAATTATTGCAAGGGGATGTGGAAATTGAATTAGTATAATTAGAAATCATGTTTTAGTGCAATTTTTTGCAATACAAAATCTTACTTGTTTGAGTATTTGCTATATTTTTCACATGAATGAGCTACTTAACCAAAATTTTCCTACCTTAACCTAAGCCAAGCTATAACCCTTTAAAGACCTTTTTGATTTTGTGCATTATTTTATGCTAGTGATGGAGATTTTTATTTAATACAAGCTTATGGTATGTGGGGGTACAAGAGGAATTATGAGTTAAACACTATCCACTAAACACTTGAGTAAACACTTGAGTGGTGTAAGGCACATATTATGAGAGAATAACTCTATATTTTGTATTACTTGCTAGGATAGAGTACATGTTGTAAGAAATAGAGGTTTTTAAGAGTTTTATATCATTGAGCTTTGCATTCTCTTGTTTATCTTATGTTGGGCATATGAGTATTAAACCTTATAGATCCAAGATTTTATTTTGGTATTTGTTGACATTGACTCATGATTAGTATGTTAAAGAAATCTTGCATATGTTAATTTGTGAGAATTTTAAGAAGGACAACTCCATATTTCATGTTTTATGTTTAAATTATATGTTTGAGCTTTGATGGTTTTTAGCATTTAGAGTTTTTGCTTGAGGACAAGCAAAAGTTCAAGTGTGGGGAATTGATAGGAGATTGAAAAACTTATAAATATTGTGTGTTAATGTGTGGTTTTGTCCAGTATTGTGTTTATTATTTTGGTATTTTATCGATATTTTGTTGCTTTTATGTGTTTTGTGTATGTGTAGTTGTTTTATTTGTTTTATAAGAGAAGGGGATGATTTAGAGATTAAAGGAGTCAAGTGAAAGAAAGAAAGCCAAAGGTGAGCTAGAAAGGAAGTGTCGCGAGCGAGGCGACAAGGGGGGCGAGGGTCCGCGACAGCATGAAGGGCAGAGAGCCAGGCCAATCCAGCATAAGCATGCCATGTCGCGAGGGCGACAAAGCAGAAGGGCTCGCGACAGCCAGCGAAGCAGCCAGCCAAGCAGAGGCGTGTCTTGTCGTGAGCGCGACAGGAGTCGCGAGGGGCGCGACAAAGTGCGGATGAGCAGTTAGAATTCTGAAGTGATGCAATTTTCCATGAACAAGGACAACTCTTGTGAAAGGATGTCTTGAAGGGACATAATTTTTAGAGAGGCATATATATGCCAAGTGAACAGAATTTTGAGGATGATGAAGTTTTTTTAGAATTTGATTATTGTGATCCTAAGAACAATTAATTTTTTAGTACTTTAGTTTTTATTTTCATGTTTTGAAGAGGAGATAAGAAGCAAGGAAGAAGAAATTCTGTGTGAAGGGAAAAGGGTTGAGAGATCCCCTTCTTCTTGTTCTTATGTTTTATTTTTCTTCCTTGTAATCTTTACATGAATATTATGTTTGCATTTGATTATATATGAACAAATTTCTATTTCCATTTATAATATTGATCTTTGGGTGTAGTATTTTCTATTAAAAGTTTATTGGTATCATTATAAGTTAAGGAAGACGACCTTCAATGTGCAATTCCTTTTCTGAAAATTAACAAAATGGTCATAAATAAGGGAGTTAGCGAGAGCAACATCTTATTGAAAGTTAATAGGAAATTCATTATCGAAGCATAGTTAGAGAGATCACATGTGGAGATAATTGCTATAGGTTGGTAGATAATCTTAAAATGTGTAATTGAAATCCACTAGTTCATTAACGATAGTTGAGAATTAGTACTTTAATTGTATGTTTTAGGCAATCTAATTCATGTCGAGAGAGTGGTTTAGAAATTTATTCCAACTTGGCTTACTAATAAGATTAAAATTTATAATTAGAATGATGGTATCAAATGCATGATTATTTAATTTTATAATATTTATTGTCTTCTTTGATTATACTTAACTAGGATAAAATTAATTTTATGCAATAGATTAGTTAGAATTAACTTGCATTTTTGAACATCGTAAACAAGATTAAAATTGAGTAGTAATAGTGGATGATTAAAATCAACATTTTCTTGTGGGATCGATATCTGAAGTACTATAATCGGTACACCGTATACTTGCGGTATTTAAGCTTTAGAAAAAAGCATATCAAGTTTTTGGACTCTTGTCGCGCTCGCGACAAGACACGCCTCTGCTTGGCTGGCTCCGCTGGCTGTCACGAGCCCTTTTGCTTTGTCGCCCTCGCGACATGGCACGCTTATGCTGGATTGGCCTGGCTCTCTGCCCTTCATGCTGTCGCGACCTCGCCCCCTTGTCGCGCTCGCGACACTTCCTTTCTAGCTCACCTTTGGCTTTCTTTCTTTCACTTGACTCCTTTAATCTCTAAATCATCCCCTTCTCTTATAAAACAAATAAAACAACTACACATACACAAAACACATAAAAGCAACAAAATATCGATAAAATACCAAAATAATAAACACAATACTGGACAAAACCACACATTAACACACAATATTTATAAGTTTTTCAAGCTCCTATCAGACTCCTTTTTAAGTCCAAAGTAGTAGTAAAATCCTTCTCAAACTCCAGAAATAAAATAGGAAGCAAATCCTCTTTAAACGGGAAGTCAGGAAAAATCCTTCGTCAAATTGGAGAAGACTGTGCATGACCACGTCTCCTTCTTTGTTAATCATCATGTGGCCACGCATAGTCTTTTGTAGTTCTTCACGTGACCACAAGATTTTCTTTGATAACATTTACGTGGCCATGGGTTCTTCTTCATTCATTTTCACGTGGTCATGCATAATTCTCCTTTGTGTTTCACGTGGCCATTCATTGAACTTCTGGACCTTAAATCAATTGTCTTGCATGAATTTTCCAATTTTACAATTTTGTCCCACAATTATTTGCCTTTTTGCAATTAAGTCCTTTTTTTTTGTAAAATAACCCTGAAAAATACCAAAATTTATAATTAACTCCAAAAACATAAAATTAACCAATTAAACTTAAATTCAACCTAATTAACACAAAAATAACTTAATTAAACACCTAAAAACATACTAAAAATATCATATGAATTGCTATTATCAAATAGCCCACACTTAGACTTTGCTCGCCCTCAAGCAAATTAGAATCATCCAACTTCTCAAAATAATTAAAGTCTAATAAAGAATCACGCATTTTAAAATCAAGTTTAGCAATTAACAAGAGCACTCAATAAAATTTTAACTAGAATAAATTCAACCAAGACAATATGAGTTAGTTTCCTTGTGTGTGTGCAAGACCAAAACATTTTAAGCATTTTCAAAATCCAAAACACCAATGCAAATTCATAGCTAAGTTTAGAATGAATTCACACATAAGCATACACTTGGTTTCACGCTTGAAACTCTAGAAACACCATAGGTCTTTCCTTTAGCACCGGAACTCGAAGGTTATCTCCGCTAAAAAACTCAAAAACAAAACTTAGAATCACTTAGGTCTTTTAAAGGTTATAATGGGGCTAATGTATTGGTTATCAAAGAATGGACAAAAGATCAACAACAAGAATAGCCACTCTAAGATAAAATAGATTAACAATTCTCAAATTTCTTCCCATTAACTTTATCCATAAAGAACTTAGTCAAATTTTTCCAACTCTTCACAATTCAAAGCTCTTATGAAAGAGAAATAACAATTAAAACTCTCTTTCATTCATAATTCATACCCTTTTAAAAAGTCATACTTGCTTTCCTTTGTAACTAGCCTACACTTAAGATTTTGCCATACATGCTAGCTTTATTTCATTTTCTTTCTTTCTTTTTTTTTCCTTTTTCTCTTTTTTTCACCTTATTTTTTTCACTTTTTTTTTCATACTAGCTTTGATGTTGGCAATACAATAACATGGATAATCACAAGGTAATATTTCACTATTCACTTGACTTTAATAATAGCCATTGATAATAAATTCAAACATGCCTTATCACACCCATCAAAACACGCAATTTTTATTAATCTATCCAATTCTAGAGTGGCCAATTTTAGAAAGAAAGACAAAATTTTTTTAGTCTATATGGTTAAAATTTGAGTGTAACAAGAAAAATAAAAAAGGCACGCATTAAGCATACCTCATTAGGCTCAAAATGGCTAACAAAAGGATAAATATGCATAAAGGGTAAGAAACAAGTTAAGATATGGCTCAATAAGAAAAACATTGCCTTGATCACTATTCAAGTTGTTTTGAGTTGCTTGTCTGCTTTGAAGGGTGATGAGGAAGGTTTTACTGTTCTAAAATTCCTTATTTAACTATTTCAATGCATTGTTTTTCTTTAAGTTCAAAAACTGGTCTTAAGTGCTCAAAAAGAATTTGGAAACAAACAAATACAAGTCAAGGTGAATATTAAACTAGCCAAAAATTCATTAAACAACATGCTTGTTCTAATACTAAACAAAAATTTTAAACATTACACATTCTAAATTCAAGTTCAAAATGTTCAATTTTTTATTTTTTTGAGAAAAAAAAATAGAGAAAACTAAGATAAATGTACAATATATGATAAATGATTTCACTAAATTAACATGCAAATTAAAAACTAAACATGCAAACTAAAAATAAAACTAAACAACAAAAATAAATCGACTAAAACAAAATAACTAACACAATTCATGAGTGAGAAAATGGGCAAGTTAAGAGACACTCCCTTAATTGGATCTTCAAAATCTAGCTCAGCTGAGCTCTATCCCCCTCTTTAAAATCTTGCTGTCCTCAGCAAAGTGTGAAAAATTTCACCACACTTCATCACTTTTGAGAAACAAGTTAGTGCCCAAGATAAATGTAAGCTTACCACACTGAAAACCATAATTAAGCCAAAAATAAAGCATGAGATCATTGAAATTAAGTTAACAAGCAAACGTACCTCTAAAACCAATATAGTGCAATGAACAAGGTTAATAATCATGGTAACTAAGCGAAGAAATGCAACTAGGCCAACTTGTTTGAGTGCTCAACGCATAATATGTGTTACAAGGTGCATCATCTCAAGTGTAAAGTGAATTGGTGATGTTTAGGCTTAAATAAAAGGTAAAGAAAGATTTTAATTGGTCATGGTAAGCACAAAATAAAATAAGCCAATTCAAATACAATTCCACCTATATTAAGCCAACAATAAAATGCAATTCCAAACTATAGGTAGCTAAGAGTCATGGAATGTAAATGAACATAACTCAATTCAAAATAAAACTCTAAGCAAACCTATGTTTGAGAACAATAAAGTTACACCAATTCATGCGTATTAATCTCAGCAAGCAAATTGAAGTTTTGAGCATATTAAAAACAAATAAAATTTGGCCTTAAAACTTCAAACTGAAAATTAAAAGCTTAAATGTCATTTTTAGGACCCAAAACAATCTGTTACGTACGACAAAGCTTGATAACAAATGTCTGTCTTGAAATGAGCTTTTTGAAAACATATTACAATGGTCAATCGGACACCTGTAGCAAAAGTTATGATTAAAAAAGTCCTTACCGTAATAAAAATTGAAACAAATGAAAATGTGCAGGTGAGTGCTTGAGTGTGAATGAGTGAGAGTGTGTGAGTTGCTGAGTGAGGGTATGATTTAGTGAATGTATGAGTAAGTACGTGGTGGTGGAGCATAATAAAAAGAAAAGTGGGAATGAATGATGGAATAACTGAGAAAAGAATTAAATGGGTAGTGGATGGGCAAGTGGGCGCACATGTCTTGGTAAAACCAGACCCGTGGCCGTGCAAGTGGGAATTCTTCCATACGTGGCGTGTATGAGGCATGGAGAGGGAGGACGCAAGCATGCATGAGCTTGCTGCCAAGCAGAGCCCCAACACGCAGGCACACCTGGGCAGGGAAGGGAAAATGCGCGGCAGTGCAATAGGCAAGGGGAGAGAGACATGGGCGCACAAATGGCTTATGGGAAGGAGACGTGGGCGTGCATAGGAAACAATAATGGCATACATGGGCGTGCAAGGCTGCTGAACTTTGAAAAATTTCTGGCCTTCTTGCTGCATTCTCGAGCTCTATTTTTCTGTACATTAAAGTACAAAATTAAATTTCATTCACCTTAATTTCTTTTTAACCAATTTAATTAATAATATTAATCCTTTACTTATGTAAAATTGAATCAATTTTTGCTAAAACTTCATCAAATTTGATTTTTGAACCATATAAACCAATTACAACTTCACTCATATTCACTCAATTATGCCTTTTCCTTCTTTTCAAGCTCCAATTGATTTATGCCAACAATATGCACATCTATCAATTAATTAAATTCCTTTTGAAGTCCACTATTAACTCAACATATGCAATGTTCATAAAGCTTTCTACAATTAAAATCAAACTCACATCTAACCAACTCATAAATCTTTGATAAGCTTAATTTCACTTACCTCAAAAATCATATTAACTCTTTAATTCCTTTAAAAGCACTTACTAATCCAAATTTAATAATGAAGCATAAAAATCATTAGAAGTAGCTTTTGTTTTCAAACCCAAATCTTAAACTCATGAATTAAAAGACGCAAACAAATAACAAACATGCATTAAACTTTAAACTAAAAAAATAAAATAAAAACAATGGCAAAACAAATTATTGAAAATAACATGCAAAACATAAAAGAAAAAATTGATGAAAATTTAAAGAGAAGAGTTAGAGAAAAAGTTTTGATTTATTGAGTCCCAACTCGAATCATGTTACTCTCGGGAGGTCGACCTTGAGATCCAAACACAGATCTCTCTGGACTTTGCTCCTCATTTTCTCTCACTAGTAGAAGAAACTTGTCATAGTTTATTAAAGCTGGAAACTCCATATCTTCAATAAAATACGACTCCTCCTTTGGCTCATTTATAAAGAACTCTACTGGCTCTTCTAGCCTAAATAAATTCTTCAAGCGAACTGAATTCAGTATCTTCACTTAAGAATTTTTCCTTTCTTGCTCCTTTGGTGATGAATTCTCTACAAGAGATCCTACATCCTCTAAATAAATACATGACTTATCTTCAAAAATGAATTGTTCCTCTTGTTCCTTATCCCCTATTAATAAATGATTTGTTTCATTTTCTTTACCATCATCACCTTGAAATTTCATAGAAGTGCTCAAAAGTTCTAGCTTAGATTCCAACTTTTCAATTCCTTCCTTTCTATTCCTTAATAAATTTTCTTGACTCTTAATTGTCTCCTCTTGAGTCCTTATCTTTTCTTCTTGAATTCTAAATTTTTCCTCTTGAATCCTAAACTTCTCTTCTTGAATTCTAAACTTTTCCTCTTAAGCCCTTAATGTAGCCTCCCACTCCTCTTTTCAGCATAAAATTTCCTTTCCTTTCTTATAAGCAGGTCACAAACATCTTCAGTTTTAGAGATAACAACCTCTTGTATGGCCCTCCATTTTTCTTTTTCAGTCCAAAATTACTCATCCTTACATATAAGCTGGTTATGAAGACATTAATTCTCGGAGATACAGGTCTCTTTTGAGTATCGCAGTTATTGATTCTCTCTTCTTCATTTTTCCATTTGTGCTCTCAAAGTCCAAAGAGAATAAGACTCTTCAGCAATGGATGGTGATGAATAAGGATTTTGTGATTGTGCACTCAATCGTTTTATCTCCTCTCTTTCTCTTATTAGATCATTCTTTTATTATTTCAAAAGAAACAATTCATAATCTTAAACCTCATCTTGCATCATCGTGAAAAATGTCTAGAATTGTTCTTGCAAAGAATAATCACAAAATAAAAAAACAAAATAAAAATAAAAATCTCAGACTAAATTAATCAAAGATATTAAACAAACAACACCGCTGTTCCCCGACAATGGTGCTAAAAACTTGACCGGTGTCTAGCAAGTGCACTAAATAGGCTAGTAATATAGAAAAATATAAATTAAGACCCGAAATATTGTATCCAAGTGAATATGGATTGCTAAGGATAATATCTATATGTGAATCAAATCAATCTGAGACTGTTTCCCAAATATTTTTGATTTAAAAGCAAAAATTAAACAAAATAAACAATGAAACAAAACAAAAGCTAAAATTAAATTAACATGAATTAAAAACAAAAAAAATAACTGAAATTCTCTTGCTAAAGAAACTATCAACCTTAATTTTCATTGTAATGACTTAATTAAAAGAGAAACACCAGTGATTATGGAAAAACTAATAATAAAGCAAGATATCTTTATTCAAGTATATCATTTTTAGTATTAAACTCATAGACAAATCTAATACTTAGCATGAAAATCTAGTTTTAACTTCCTAAATATTCATTGAAGTATTTTTCAAGTAATTTAATTCCAATTTATTCTTAGTTCCTCCTCTCTTAGTATTAATCAATAAAATTAACACATAATTATCTCATATTTCGCATAATAATCATGCATAAATATTAAAGAGTTAATCCAAGAACATGCAAATCATTAACTATGTTAAAATCAATTTTTAGTTATTTATTCAATAAACCAATAATTAATCTTAGCACAATCAAAGATAAAAATTTGCTTAAAACCAAGAAATAATCAACCGATATTGAAATTAAGCTCAAAATAAAGTCATAATAATGAAAATATAAGCTTTCAAGAATCCATTAACAAAAGAAGAAAAAACTATTTACTAAACATATTTAAAAACTAAAACAATGTTGAAAGGAAAAACATAGAAGAAAAAAAACTTGTAAAAAAACTAAAACTATTAAATTCTTCTAATGGATCCTCCTCATTCA
Organism: Excoecaria agallocha; assembly: GCA_037975025.1. Taxonomy (NCBI): domain Eukaryota; kingdom Viridiplantae; phylum Streptophyta; class Magnoliopsida; order Malpighiales; family Euphorbiaceae; genus Excoecaria; species Excoecaria agallocha. Next base: position 65,995,986 of record CM075807.1, on the reverse strand, counting down.
TCTCCTTCTTTGGTGCCTCAGACTCGTTTTTATAGGCCAAAGTAGTAGTAAAATCCTTCTCAAACTCCAGAAATAAAATAGGAAGCAAATCTTCTTTAAACGAGAAGTCAGGAAAAATCCTTCATCGAATTGGAGAAGACTGTGTGTGACCACGTCTCCTTCTTTGTTAATCCTCACGTGGCCACGCATAGTCTTTTGTAATTCTTCACGTGACCATGGGATTTCCTTTGATAACATTCAGGTGGCCATAGGTTCTTCTTCATTCATTTTCATGTGGCCATGCACAATTCTCCTTTGTGTTTTACGTGGCCATGCATTGAACTTTTGGACCTCACGTCAATTGTTGTGCATGAATTTTCTAATTTTACAATTTTGGCCCATAATTACTTGCCTTTTTGTAATTAAGTCCTCTTTCTCGCAAAATAATCCTGAAAAATACTAAAATTTACAATTAACTCCAAAAACATAAAATTAACCAATTAAACTCAAATTCAACCTAATTAACACAAAATTATCTTAATTAAATACCTAAAAACATACTAAAAATATCATATGAATCGCTATTATCACCTACCAAATAAAAATTTTATCCTAAAAATTTACTTGGTATAAACAGTTGTGGATACTGTTGTCGCATAGCCTCCTCTGGCTCCCAAGTTGCTTCCTCGATGTTACAATGAGTCCAAAATACTTTAACTAGTGATATATTCTTATTCCTCAACCATTTTACTTCTCTATCTAGATTTTTCATCGATTTCTCATCATATGATAAATTTGTTTTTAACTAGATATCCTGTGTTATGATCACGTGTGACGGATTCGATCTATATCTTCTGAGCATAGACAAGTGAAACATATTATAGATCTTCTGTAATTCTGTTAGTAGATCCAATCTATAAGTCACTGGTTTTGCTCTCTCTAAAATCTCATAAGGGTCTATAAACCGAGGATTCAACTTCCTTTTCCTACCAAATCTCACAATCTTCCCTCCAGAATGATACTTTCAAGAATACCTTTTCGCCCACTTGATAGTCAAAATCCTCCCTTTTCAAGTCAGCATAGGACTTCTGCCTTTCGATTGCTTCCTTTAATTTATCTCTAATCAATTAGACCTTGTCTTCAATTTCTTTAATCAAATCAAGTCCAACAAATTTATTCTCACTAAGCTCGGTCCAATATAATGAAGTCCTACATCTCTTCCCATACAGTGCTTTATATGATGCCATTTTGATAGTGGCTCGGTAGTTGTTGTTGTATGCAAATTCAACTAAATGGAGATTTTTTTTCAATTGCCACCAAAATCTAGAACAACCATCTCAATATATCCTCAAGCACCTGTATAACTCTTTCGGACTGTCCATCTATCTGTGTGTGAAAAACTGTACTAAAATGTAATCTTCTGCTTAGTGATTCTTGTAGTCCCTCCCAAAATCTAGCAGTAAATTAGGGATCTCGATATGAAATTAAGAAGATAGGAATGCAATGCAGTCGTACTATTTCATTAATATAAATCTCAGCTAACTTCACCAAAGAAAAGTTTGATCTCATAGATAAAAAAATGGATAGATTTAGTCAGTCTGTCGACTATCACCCAAATAGTATCATGTTGATATTTAGTGTGTGGCAAATTCGATACAAAATTCATGGTAATCCTATCCCATTTTCATTCTTGTACATAAATAAGCTGAAGTAATCCAGAAGGAACCTGATGCTCGGCTTTAACTTGTTGACAAGTTAAATATCCGGACACAAAATCTTCAATCTTCCTCTTCATCCTAGACCACCAGTAATGAGTTTTCAAATCCTGATACATTTTAATACTATCTGGATGCATCGCATAACTGCTATTATGTGCCTCTGTCAAAATTTTTTTCTTAAACTCTTTATCAGCGGGCACACATAGTCTTCCCCTAAAGTATAAACTATCATCTGGTGCTAAAGTGAACTCAGTATCCCTACTCTCATTGATATCAATCATAACCTTAGCCAACCTCCCATCATGTAGTTGGGTGACTTTTACTTGTTATAACAAGTCTGGCTTAAGTTGTAATTCAGCTAAAAGCACACCATCTTCTGTCAGGGACAATCTCACAATTATTGATTTTAAAGCTTCCATATAAATCACTTGGTTACCATTTATACTATATGGAAGGTAAATATATAAAATTTTTAATTAAATCATTACCTGCCATATGCTTTTTACTAAGCACATAAGCTACCACATTGGCATTACCCGGGTGGTAGTCAATGTAATAGTCATAGTCTTTAATTAATTCCAACCAATGCCTCTGCCTCAAATTAAGTTCTTTTCGCATCAGCAGGTACTTTAAACTTTTGTGGTCGGTGAAGATGAAATATTTTTCACCATATAGATAATGCTTTCAAAGTTTCAATGCAAATACAATCGCTGCTAGCTCCAAATCATGAGTGGGATAACCCCTCTCATGAGTCTTCAGCTGCCTAGAAGCAGAAGCAACCACTTTACCCTCCTGCATCAGAACACAACCTAACCCATTTTTAGAGACATCACTGTAAATCACAAAATCTTTTCCTGATATTGGCTTTGTTAAAACAAAAGCTTTTATCAACATCTTTTTTAACTGCTGAAAACTCTCTTGACACTTCTCTGAGCATACAAATTTAGTATTCTTCTAAAGTAATCGAGTCAGAGGAGTAGCAATGGTGGAGAACCCTTTCATGAACCTTCTGTAATAACCAATCTGAGCAAAAAAAAAACTTATGATTCTATCACATTTTTAGGAGTCTTCCACTCTAATATCGTTTGTACTTTCTTAGGACCTACATATATGCCTTGCACAGATACAATATGTCCTAAGAAAGTAACTTTCTGAAGCTAGAACTCACACTTACTAAGTTTTACACACAACTGCCTATCCCTAAGAATCTGAAGTACTATTCAGAGATGCCTATCATATTCTTCAGGAGTTTTAGAATACACCATAATATCATCTATGAAGATTACCACAAATTGGTCCAGATATGGGTAAAATATTTGGTTCATGAGACCCATAAAAGTTGGTGCATTTGTCAATCCAAACGGCATCACTAGAACTTATAGTGCCCATATCTAGTACGAAAAGCTATCTTCAGTACATCGGCCTCCCTAACTCCTAATTGGTAGTATCCCGAACGTAAATCAATCTTAGAGAAAATTTTTGCACCTTTTAGCTGGTCAAACAAGTCATTGATGCGAGGCAGTGGATATTTATTCTTGATGGTAACCTCATTCAACTGCCTGTAATCAATGCATAACTGTAAAGATCCATCGTTTTTCTTTACAAACGGTACTGGTGCACCCAAGGCAAAATATTGGACCTAATAAATCATTTCTCTAGTAGCTCCTGTAATTGAACCTTAAGTTCTTTCAACTCAGTAGGTGTCATTCTATATGGAGCTATAGAGATAGGTGCAGTGCTAAACATCACCTCAATAGAGAATTTCATCTCTTTATCAGGTGGCAAACCAGGTAATTCATCAAAAAAAAATATGAGAAGTCACAAACTGTAGGAATATCACTGATACACGATCTTTCCTTCTTAGTTTCAATCACATAAGCCAAATATGTTGCACAACCTTTTTTTTATCAACTGGCATGCTGCAGTAGCTGAAATCACATTTGTTAAGAAATTTGACCATTCCCTGTTTATTTGTTATTTCTATCCCATCCAAGGTCATCAAAGTGATCCGTTTTAATAGACAGTCTACTATAGCCCAGTGACCATAAAGCCAATCCATTCCTAGAATGATGTCAATTTTCTAAAAAGGAAGAGCTATCAAATTGACTGGAAAAATACATTGCCAAATACTGATTGTGCAATCCCGATATATTGTATCAACTACCACATTGTGCCCTAGAGGATTGCTAACCTGAATATCATGCTCAAGCTGTACAACAACTAACCCTTTTCCCCTATACAATCATTGTGCTAATATAAGAGTGTGTCGATCCAGTGTCTATCAAAGCAAAAACAGAAGTACCAAAGAGACAAAATTTACCAACAATGACATCAGGTGCATCCTGATCCTAGCTGGCCCTCATAACATAATTAAGGACTGCATGTCGACTCTCTGCTCCACTTTGACCCCATTCATACCCTCTACCAACAAATGAACCTGAGGCTGCCCCTCTGTTTCTATCTCTCTATGTTGTTGTAACACCCTTAACACTTCTAATATTGTACCAGTGTACTAAAGGCCGAAATTTTTTTTTTCAACTTAATCCTTACATTTCAATATCTTATTAGCATGCTTTAGTCAATATTGAAAATAAATCATCGACGACCTAACTGTCCCAATTTACTATGCATTTAATAAAATTTTTGTAATATGACGGCTGTACATAGTACTAGCCCTCTAAAATACAGACAATCACACAGCCTCTTAGAGGCACAACAATCAATAATATTAACCACATCCATTCACTATCATCCATTCCATCTCATTCACAACCCAAATATAGCTTACTAAAATAACTTCAGTTTAACATTACACATCCAAAGTAAAGTTTATATACATATATACATGCCAAAATTTATACAACAAAAGCTCTTAAAAGAAGTCTTGTAAAGTGTATTCCTGTTCCTGCTCCTGCTTACCTGTGCGCAGTAAAAACTACACGCTGAGTACTCAACATGCTCAGTGGTGACTAATAATCGATACATTTCCTAATTATCATCATTATTCTTAAATATAACTTATATAAATACTTATAAATCATTAAATTACTTATTAAACATTGATTTAATCTTTTCTATAATATTATTCATTTTAATCGCGTAATTACAATTTTGACATAAAAGCTTGTTTTTGACCTTTAAATTAATAATTGACGCATTTTACGTTTCTATACACTTAATTTGACATTTATATGTAAAATTATATTTTAGTCCTTGTTAACAATAAAATTCACTTTCTGAATAATTTAACTATTATCTGACTATTTTATCGTTAATTAAGCAATTCTTACTCAATTTACTTATTTTTTCACTTTTGAGAAAAATTACTATTTTGCCCCTAAACTTCTTTCCTTTTCATTTTAGTCTTTTTTCACTTTTTATTCACACTTTTCATTGTCTTTTTACTTCATTATCAATTTATTTCCGTTATGCCCCTAGAATAGATCGGACAGAAAATCTCAGGGCACAGTTACAATTACTTTATTAATCTGAGGGCACAGTTACAATTACTTTATTAATCTGTTTAATTTCCAAAAACTTCAACAATTGACTTCTTATTTCTTTTTCGTTGGCTTTGAATTAGTTCCATATTAATTTACTTTCTTTTTCATTTTTCTACAATTATTCACTAATAATTTAATATTTTCTATTATATATTCATATTAAATTCTAAATAAAATCTTAATAATTTCAATAAAATTTATTTAAGTATTATTTATTATTTACTATCATTTTTCACAAAAATAATCAATTATTTCACAATTTTTAATATAAACCTAATCATTACATAATCTTTAAAATTCTAAAATATATTTCAATAATTCAATAAAAATTAAAGGGCATCATTTATCATTTCTACACTTAATTTAGGCTAACATATATTGTTTTTATGCAAAAATTCCATTACTTTCTCTTACTATACAATTCGACCATCACTAATGTCTTCCTTAAAAAAAAATTTCTTTCTTCCATTTTATCTTTCAATTTATCTTTTCTCTAGTTTAATTTTAATTATCCTAAGCAAAATTTCATTATTTAATGACTTTTAAAATTTTTACCCTAAGTACATAATTAAGAAAAATTCATAAACTTAGAAAATGTAAAGATTAATTAGCCACTTACAATTTTTACTTGAATTAGGAAGCCTAAGCCTCCTTTTCTTTGCCTTTACTCCTTGAAAAACCTTCCTCTTCTTGCTTGCCTATATAGGGCCGGCCATTCAAGCTTAGTTTTATTTTTTTTTTGTTCTCAAATGTAAAATCCAAGCTCATAATCATATTCTAAACCTCAAAATCATGGAACAACATTAAAGAATCAATTAAAATCATTAAATTTTCCAAGATCCAACTTACCCCTTTTTCTTTCTCTACTTGTTTTCTCCACTTTTTTGTCCAAATAAATCAAGAGAAGCTATTTTAGTGATCTAGAGAGAGGGAACTAGAACTCTTAAGTTGGGATCTAAGGAGAAATTTGAGTGATTATGAAGCAAGAGAGAGAGAAGAGAAAGGCAGTTGGTTTGGCCTAAAGAAGAGAGGAGAAGCCACAACAATTTTTTGGATTTTTCTCCAGATTTTAGGTTTTTATATGCCTCACTAATGGACCTAAAATTAGGCCAAACCAATGGGCTTAGCCCAATTATTTCTTAAGGCCCATTTAGGCCTTTTTAAAGCTCAATCAAATTTATTCCTCTTTTAGCTACCAAATAACTCCAAAAATAATTCCATCACTCTTATCACATCAAAAATAGCTAGTACATAAATTTTTGGCTCAATCGGAATCCGTTATCAATCCGATTTAAACTTATTGGTCCGATTCAACAACTGCCGGTGTCACCGAAAAATTTCATTCTCATCACTAAAATATTCTACATAAAAATTTATGTAGACATGCAAAATCTAGTAATTTTCTGAGTTCGTTTACTATTTTTAATTATTTATGTAAAATCAAGTTATCTTTCCTACTAGAAAAATTGACTCGCTATCTTTTCGTATTTTTGACCTTTGGAGGTCCATTTGACCTCAATTTTACTTCAAATTTCAATCCTGAACTCACCATGACCAATACTTTCCGATGGTCAAATAAAATATTTTTGACTTTTGGATGTCCTATTGGGCCCGAAAAGCACTATTTACCATCAAAAAGTACTGTTCACGGCTAACCCGGTGTTGAGGCCATTATAGTTGTGGCTTCAAATCCAACTATTTGAGGTCTTGAAATAGTTGTCTGAGCTCTTGAACAATCTCTCACCATATGGTCTCTCGACCCATATTTGAGGCAAGCTCTTGTACGACTTCAACACCCTATTAGATGTCTTATGCTAAAGAAATCACATGTAGGTATCCCTGCTCCTCGACCAACACTAGTACCCCTAGGTGGGCTGGCTATAGATTGAGTTATGGTGCCTATCCTAGCAGTCATCCTCTAACTCTAAATAGGCACTGGGGGTACATCTGGTATCTATAGGGAAGGATTTCATGGTTTTTTCCCAAAACCATTGAGGCCATAAGACTAGGGTAGTCTCCTCCTCTGCTAGGACCTGGCTTGTCTATTAGCCTCATTAGTCTAAATTGACTCAACTTGGGAAGCAGCAAGTACTAAGGATCTCATATCCACATACTTCTGAGTTGCAATGGACTCCCTGATCTTGTTATGGAGATCCTAACTAAATAACGGATATGTCTTCCGTCGAGTCAAGTTATAGTCCTTCGTATAAGCCAAAAGACGCTCAAACTATAGCTCATAATCCTGAATAGATCTATTCCCCTATCTCAGTCTCCAAAAGGCACTCTACATAGCCATCTGATGAAATTTTTTATATACTTATCCCTAAACTGCTGTAAAAAGAACTCCTAGGTCACTTGCTCATTGGGGGTGTACCGTCAGACTGTCCTCCACCAAGTGAAAGTTGGTCCCTGAAACAATGCAACTACCCCCTCAAGCATCTCCTTTGGTGGGCTATAAGTGATCTGAAAGATCTCTTTAATTTATCCAACCACTCCTCATCTTCCACAGCTGTAGTTTGATCATGGCCAAAGAAATTCTCTACCCCTAATTTCTTTAATTGCTCTAAAATAGACTTCTTGGGTGGGGGTAGAGGTGGTTAATGTTGCTGTAGCTGAGGTGGAGGAGGAGCCTACATATTCTTGTATAATGAATTCACCATCATCTGCATAAATTCCTGAGGTGCAGCAGGCGATGGAACTGGTGCAATCGGATGTGGAGCAGGCTAACCATGATCCTGTAACTCTACATCACTCACACTTAGAGAGGCTTTACTCTCTTTATCATCACCCTCAATGCCCCCTCAAGATCCAGCGGCCATCTTTACACTATAAAACAGATACAGAGGATAGATAAACATCAGTTTCACCAATAAAATCACCTTAAAATCAAAACATCTTAGTTTATGGCATGTATATAAATAAAGCACTTAATCACTCAACCAAACTTAACTCCTTATTTCTTCGACCTTAGAACCACCTAAACCATCTCTGATACCACTAAATGTAACACCCGATAATCAAACATTGATCCGAGTACCGGTATCATAATACACTACGATGGTCCATAAATTATTGTTAAATTATCCTTCTTTATAACATCTAAATTCTTAACCATTAATTTATGGATCCCACATTTTAAATATATTATTATTAAATTTACAGAAATTTGGGCAGTATAACGGCTGAAATTTAAATTTTACCTTCCTGTAAAAGCTACAAAAACACTCCTAAATAATCACAGGCATCCAATCCAACCTGTAATAATATATAAAAACTCCAGAAGATCAGCCAATACAGAACAACAATCATTTCTTTAATGGTATATACATACATACATACATACATACATACATACATACATACATACATACATACATACATACATACATACATACATACATTACAATCTCTTTACTTTATCTCATCAAATTTATTTACAATATATGATATATATATATACAAGTCCAAAAATATATACAGTCCCTAAAAACTAGTCATGTAACCCACGCAACATCCTCCATATGTACATGCCATCCAAAGAAAATACAAAATGATGGATTCTTCTTCCATTGTTCCCTTTCCAGAACAAGCTCAATCTCTATCTCCTACGTGAAGCACAAAACCTTAAACCCTAGAATTTCACTACGGTTCATTTCATATGTTATTCATAATTATGTTTTATTATTTTTATTGTCATTTAATTCCATTATAATTACTTTTTACACTAATGTTTTGATTAAATTCCAAATTTTATTTTATCGATAAAATTACTATTTTACCCTTATTTGAAAATTCAATCTTAATTATGACCTTTCAAGTTTTTTTCTCAAATTTTTATCACTTTATATTCTGATTTCACACTATAGGGATAAATTTTTATTTTAGACCCAAAAATTTCAAAATACACTTTTTCCTAATTCATTTATTTTTCAGTTCTTTTATATTTTTCTCTTACAATTCAATATTTTTACGCTTTTGCCTTTAGTATACCATGGAAATATATAACTGAATAGGATGACTGAAATGAAGGATCACGTGCGTTCCAGTACTCAAGTGCTATCAATTATACACGTATTCATTTTGTTTTTCCCCCAAACACTCCAATATAGTCATGAAACCATATTGAGATTACTTGTAACACCCTAATCCATAAGATATAGAGAACCACTAATACCGATATTAATCCCACAATAAATAGATAAATAATAATAATACAAGCCATAATTACATATAGTCTTCTTAGCCGAAATAAAACTCCAAAATAATAAAAAATTACATATACACTTTTTTGTACATCTATAAAACCACAAAGGTAACTGTACAATTTTAGACCTCCTTTTCTACGGGTCGATCGAGTCACTGCAACTATCCATCCTGAAATGAGGTTTATCCTGCAACCTACACGGATAATAAAACTCTTGCTAAGCTATAAAGCTTAGTGGGGAACAACATATTCTAAAGGCAACCTCTTAACAAGAATCATCAAATTATATAGACAGAAAAGTTTAACGGTGACATATAAGTGTACACTTAATAATTTGATGCAATGCTTACAATCATTAGAAACTTTAAATAAACCCATCTAGCCTTTGTAAGCTTTACTAATCATTTTGGGCAAAGAGCCTTTCTTACAGCTTCCAATAGTTTATAGCTCTAATATATCATGAACTATGATATTAAAAGCTTTGAGAGTTTCAATAGCATATAACTTTAGTTTAACACCTTCAACTACACAATTTACAAAGTTATACATTTAAAATTTAATCTCAATATGAAGAGGGAATATGTCATTAACACAGGCAATTAGTGATTGAGTAACTCTGCAAGCAATCCTTAAGTTATTAAACCATAAGAGACATAGTTAGGTATGGTTTCTTTATACACACACACACACACACACACTCACACACTCATGTATCAAATAAGGGATGTATTTTGAAATCACCCATGATTATACTCATGTAGAAATAAATACTATGTTAGCATGGTAGACTATATGTCATATAACACCATATTGTACCATATACTGTGCAATGAATTGACTCTAGTTATATACGTACGTATACATATAATGATCTAAGTCATTAGCCTATGACTACAAGAACCAATATGATTACTCAAATGATCAATCTGTAATGTACAATTTATACTCTTGATGTATAGGTCCAAAATGCATAATTAATAATCATATACCACATATTTAATTATACTATAACCTCCATTTTATTGTGTGTTTTTAGCATATAAAAGAACGATACTATAAAGATGAGTTTCGAAACTACCGAGTTTTTTTTATCTTTCATTGCAATAAAATGATTTCTTTTTATCTTACATTATGCCTGCCTATTCTAAAGTAGTGGATAATAGGCTAATCAATATGTACCCAAAGGTACTAGAATATACTCAAAGGTATGACAATCATATATCCAAAGATATGAAATCAGAACGTATCCGAAGATAGCAGAACATACCTAAAGGTATAAAATTAGAAGATCCATCAGGGCAAACAATACAGTAAACTGATTAGCGAACCCAAACAGGGTTGGCTACAATCCAAACGAGGTTGTTATGATCCAAATGGGACCATCTTAATATAATAGCAGCTATAAATACCCTTAGGGGCATGCCTATTTATCCATAATCTAGATACAGACGTAGGCAAGAAACCCTTTACAATAACGATGCATACTTTACTTGTTATTTAATCACATATTTATCAGAGTATATCAACATATGAAGTGTTATGCAACACTTGTTCAATAGTCAATATTCCATGTACTATATGCAATATACATAATTAAGCATAAGCAATCTATAGTTGCAATCAACTCAAGGGGGTGTGTGTGTGTGTGTGTATATATATATATATGGCATCCTCACTTGATACGTTCCTTGTGTTTTTTACTCCAGTCAATGCAAGCATACACATCCATTAAGCATGTTGTCATGGGACAAGCAATGTGGTTTTAAGCCACATGCCGACAATACTCACACTAGTCAAGATGGTTTATATGAATGAAATCATTTAAGCAATCAATACAAACATACAATCACTTCAGCAAGACGTACCTTTTTGGATCCCTCAATCCATCTTCCCTGCTTCATTATACTCATATTAATCATCACATATTTAACTTGTCCAATACATCAAATACATGTGTTCAATATATTACAATAAATGAAGTTGTTTCAATTCTGAAATCAATATCTATTTATGCCATTTCCTATTGTCTTAGCACTTTTATAAGCATATAGGTTCATTATCTTAATCACATGTCTAGATGCACAATCTTAAAGCACCGATTTGTATACATTGAAGCAAGCACGTGTAAAAGTATAGTATTTAACCATCAGCTTTCTCATGGTATCATAGAGGCATATCATACCATTATATCCATTCCACTTATAACAATGATACTTATTTTAGCTATTCAAGTATCAAACAAAGATCCATAATGGAAGGCAGGTATTTCTCAATATTCTACAATACAATATAATATAAGGTATTTCATTCTTTGCATATTTGTTTCCTATTTACACTCATAACTTGCTGCTATACTGATTGCACTTTCAATTTCTTCCATATTATAGCACCATCATTCTCTATTATAGTCTATTGAATCATGATGATCATTAATTTACCTAAACAATTGTTGCTCAATACAATTGCTCCCATGCAGAACAAATTAAATCCTTACAAGATAAAATGGCCAAAACTTCATAAATATAAGTTAAGACAATACTATATCCATATTCATTGTAACCATACTTTCCATATCTCAAGACTATACTATGACCAACTTGCTCATCCTTACAATATTTCATTCAAATTCTTATGTTTTTGCCATTGGATATATATATATATATATATATATATATATATATATATATATATATATATATATATATATATATATATATATATATATATATATATATATATATATATATATATTAAGATTGAGTAATTAAGGGACCATATTTCTTGTAATGTACTAAAAACTATACCAAAACAAGTTCATAAGAGTATACATTAAGGTTGGGGTCTAAAACACAATAAGCAAAATAGATTAGGCAAGCCATGACAAACCACTCAGCTGAGTGGCCAGTCCACTCGGTAAAGTGGCCAACCCACTCGATTGAGTGGCCAGTCCACTCAGTTAAATGGTTAGTCCACTCGGTCGAGTGATAGTCCTCGGCTTTAGTGCCCAAAATTAGCAATCCATCTCCTTTTCAAGATCCTTAAGCATGCTTATAACAACTCGTTTCCTAGAATTAATCCTCAAACATCTGAATATTATCTATCATTAAACATCTTTAATCCAATCTCAAATTACTATCCATTAAATCTCAACTTATTTCATGAATTTCAATCGGAATTCAACTATACTCAATATCTTAAATCCACTATCAGTTAATAGTTTCAAATCTATTAACCTTTCTTACATGTGATCAAGATTTACTAATAATTACCAAAACTCTCTACAATAGGTTCAATATAGCATTATAACAGAAAAACTAAATCAATAACTCAAGTGGATAAAATTACAATTCCAGTGATTAAGCTGTCTATTCATATCCATCTCATAAATCCCTTTTAATTCTATCAACCTTTCAGCTTTGGATCATCTCCTTTAAACCAGTAACCCAAATCAATCATACACATACAATAAGAAAGGAAAGGTCCCGTAGAAACCCCCATGAAAAATTTAATTAAACCTAGTTTCCATACCTGCTATTAAGGCTTCAACTACTCTTTCAACTCTTTTGATCCATCTCTTAAATGCTAATTCTTCCTTCCTTTATACAAGATAGATAACAAACATGATTTTCCTTAATTTCCCAAGCTAGAAATTAAAACCAAGAAGGAAGAGAAGAAGGATCTTTAAGAGGGGCAACATTACCTTTAAGAGACTAACTCACAAACCTTAAGCCATCTTCTCATCCGTAACCAAAGAGAGAGTGAGAGAAAATAAAAGAAGTTAAAGCTCCCTTCTCTTTCCTTTCCTACAATCTCCACCATTCAAATCTCATTAGGTATTTTCTCTAACAAGCTACTAAAAGAGTTATTGGGGTAAATATCTCACTAATGAAATTTCTAAAATTACCCTTACTCAATTTTAACCCCATTAACTTATAATCCTTACAATTTAACTCCAAACTTCTAATTTAATTTAATTGCATCACTGACCATAAATACTTACTATAATTATGCCCATTTAATACACATGCATAATTACCAAAATACCCCTAATGGAACTTAACTTCAATGATACAAAATGCTTTAATTCCATCTTATTTAACCATAATCCTCTTTAATCTTCCATAATTCGGTTAGGGCCAAAGTTGGGGCCTCACAAATATCTTCCCTTTAAAGAATTTCATCCTCAAAATTCCAATCGGAGATTTGTACAATTATTGCTATCGATCCTACAAAATTCTAGTTTAACTATAAACAACTATGATCATAGGTCTTTTATAACCATAAACAAACTTATCCATCTATATCGATAATACCTTTTCTTGGTATCCAGTTACTCTTATGCTCATTATGTTTTCTATTGATTTTCCTTTTCAGCTGGGTGCAAAATATTATATGATGCTATTAATGTCTTATCAGATGGGGTGGGATGTTATGCAATGCGTGAATAATTTCATGTATGCAATAAAATATAAATGTGTATTCTTATTATTGTATATGTTCTGTCCCATCCCGATATAATGAAATATGTTCAATTACCTATACCGATTAGGAAAACTCTGACAAATATATAGAGCATCTTAACAACCTTAAAATATCATCAAAATAATGCAAACTATCGAAAAGCTCCTCTAAACATATAAAACTCTTCCTTAAACACCATAATAGAGAAATCCATATATACTTATTAATAGGCTTATGCTATACTTTAATCACAGAAGATAAATGTACCTAAGCACTTCCAATATCAGAAAGAGAGAGATACTAGATATCTCCTCAAAGCCATGCCACTATTTCTAAACAATAATCTTACGAGTTACTCCAATGTAAACAAAACCATAGATTGACCATATATAGCAAATCATCAAATTTTCAAGTTACAGTAACAAAGAATATCGATATTTGCTCTATGCCAATCCATCAAAACTTTTAAGAAAAAAATTTTAATCTTTTATTGTCCAAAAAGGCTAAACCTAGGCGTTCTAATACCATTAATTGTAATACTATAATTCCTAAGATATATAGAACCACCAATGCCGCTATCAATCCCACGATAATAATAATAATAATAATAATAATAATAATAATAATAATACATGCCATAATTACATATAATCTTCTTAGCCAAAACAAAGCTCCAAAATAATAAAACATTACATAGACACCTTTTTGTACATCTATGAAACCACAAAGGTAACTGCATAATTCCAGACCTCCTCTTCTACAGGTCGACTAAGTCACCGCAACTATCCATCCTGAAATGAGGCTTATCCTACAACCTACATGGATAATAAAATCCGTGCTAAGCTGTAAAGCCTGGTGGGGAACAACATATTCTAAAGGCAACCTTTTAACAAGAATCATCAAATTATATAGGCATAAAAGTTTAACAGTGACATATAAGTGTACACTTAATAATTTAATGCAATGTTTACAATCATTACGAACTTTAAATAAATCCATCTAGCCTTTATAAGCTTTAATAATCATTTTAGGCAACAAGCCTTTCTTACATCTTCCACTAGTCTATAGCTCTAATATATCATGAACTATGATATTAAAAGCTTTGAGAGTTTCAATAGCATATAACTTTAGTTTAATACATTCAACTACACGAATTACAAAATTATACATTTAAAATTTAATCATCAACATGATAGAGGGAACATGTCATTAACACAAGCAATTAGTGATTGAGTAACTATGTAAGCAATCCTTCAGTTATTAAACCATAGGAGACATAGTTAGGTATGGTTTCTTCATATATATATATATATATATATATATATATATATATATATATATATATATATATATATATATATATATATATATATATATATATATATCACACAGTTTAAAATAAGGGATGCATTCTGAAATCACCTATGATTAT
Organism: Excoecaria agallocha; assembly: GCA_037975025.1. Taxonomy (NCBI): domain Eukaryota; kingdom Viridiplantae; phylum Streptophyta; class Magnoliopsida; order Malpighiales; family Euphorbiaceae; genus Excoecaria; species Excoecaria agallocha. The sequence continues at coordinate 65,980,689 of CM075807.1, read as the reverse complement.
ACTTAATCAGAAATAAATACAATGTTAGCATGGTAGACTATATGTCACATAACACCATATTGTGCCATATACTGTGCGATGAATTGACTCAAGTTATATACATACGTATACATATAATGAACTAAGTCATTAGCCTGTGACTACAAAAAGCAATATGATTACTCAAATGATGAATCTATAATGTACAATTTATACTCATGATGTATAGGTCCAGAATGCATAATTAATAATCAATATACCACATATTTAATTATATTGTAACCTCTACTTTATTGCCTATTTTCATCATACAAGAGAACGATACTTTGAATATTAGTTTCAAAACTACCAAGTTTATTTATCTTTCAGTGCAATAGAATTATTTCTTTTCATCTTACATTATGGTTGCTTATTCTAAAGAAGTGGTTAACAGGCTAATCAATATGTACCCGAAAGTACCAAAACGTACCCGAAGGTATGACAATCATATCTGAAGGTACCAAAACATATCCGAAGATATGAAATCAGAACGTATTCGAAGATACCAGAACATACCTGAAGGTATAAACTTAGAAGACCCATCAGGGCCAAACAATACAGTAGACCGATCAGCAAACCCAGATGGGGTTGTTATGTTCAAACGGGACCATCTCAATACAATAGCAACTATAAATACCCTTAAAGGCATGCCTATTTATCCATAACCTAGACACGGATGCAAGTAAGAAACTCTTTACAGTAATGATCTATACTTTACTTGTTAATTAATCACATATTTATCACAGTATATCAATACTTGGAGTGTCATGCAACACTTGTTTAATAATCAATATTCCATGTACTAGATGCAATACACATAATTAAGCATAAGCAATTTATAGTTTCAATCAACTCAAGGGTCTGTATATATATATATAAATACACACACACACATACACTCACATTATGCCATCCTTAATTGATACATTCCTTATGTTCTTACTCCAGTCAGTGCAAGCATACACATCAATTAAGCATGTTGGCATGGGACAAGCAATGCGATTTTAGGCCACATGCGGTATAGCAGCAAGATGGTTTATATGAATGAAATCATTTAAGCAATCAATGCATGAAATTACATGCAAACGAACAATCACTTTAGCAAGATGTACCTTTTGGATCCCTCAATCCATCTTACTTGCTTCATTATACTCATATTAATCATCACACACCCAACTCATCCAATACATTAGATACATGCATTCAGTATATTACAATAAATAAAGGTGTTTCAATTCTGAAATCAATATCTATTTATGCCATTTCCTATTGTCTTAGCACTTTTATAAGCATATAGGTTCATTATCTTAATCACATGTCTAGATGCACAGTTTTAAAGCACCGATTTGTATACATTAAAGCAAGCACGTGTAAAAGTATAGTATTTAACCATCAAATTTCTCATGGATTATATCCATTCCACTTATAACAATGATACTCATTTTAGCTATTCAAGTATCAAACAAAGATCCATAAGGGAAGGCATGTATTTCTCAATATTCTTCAATATAATATACTATAAGGTATTCCATTCTTTACATATTTGTTTCCTATTTACACCCATAACTTGCTGCTATACCGATTGCACTTTCAATTTCTTCCATATTATAGCACCATCATTCTCTATTATAGTCTATTAGATCATGATGACATTAATTTACCTAAACAATTGCTGCTCAATACAATTGCTCCCATGCAGAACAAATTAAATCCTTACTAGATAAAATGGCCAAAACTTCATGAATATAAGTTAAGACAATATATATCCATATTCATGGTAACCATACTTTCCAGATCTCAAGACTATACTATGACCAACTTGCTCATCCTTACATTATTTCATTCAAATTCTTATGTTTTTGCCTTTGGATATATATATATATATATATATATATATATATATTAAGATTGAGCAATTAAGGGATTATATTGCTTATAATGCACTAAAAACTATAGCAAAACAAGTTCATAAAAGTATACATCAAGGTTGGGGTCTAAAACACAATAAGCAAAATAGACTGGGCAAGTCGTGACAAACCACTCGGCAGAGTGGCCAACCCACTTGGCTGAGTGGTTAGTCCACTTGGCAGAGTGGTCAAACCACTCGGCTGAGTGGCTAATCCACTCGGCCGAGTGATAGTCCTCAACTCTGAGTGCCCAAAATTTGCCATCCATCTCCTTTTTAAGATCCCCAAACATGCTTATAACAACTTATTTCCCAGAATTAATCATCAAACATCTGAATATTATCTATCATTAAACATCTTTAATCTAATCTCAAATTACAATCCATCAAATCTCAACTTATTTCATGAATTTCAATTGGAATTCAACTGTACTCAATATCTTAAATCCACTGTCATTTAATAGTTTCAAATCTGTTGACCTTTCTTACATGTGATCAAGATTTACTAATAATTCCCCAAACTATCTACAATAGGTTTAATCTAACATTATAACAGAAAAACTAAATCAATAACTCAAGTGGACAAAATTACAATGACAATGATTAAGTTGTCTATTCATATCCATCTCATGAATCCCTTTTAATGCTATCAACCTTTCAGCTTTGGATCATCCCCTTTAAACCAGTAACCCAAATCAATCACACACATACAAGAAGAAAGGAAAGTTCTTGTAGCAACCCCCATGAACAATTTAATTAAACTTAGTTTCCATACCTGGTATTAAGGCTTCAACTACTCTTTTAAAACTTTTTATCCATCTCTTAAATGTTGATTCTTCCTTCCCTTACACAAGATAGATAACAAACATGATTTTCCCTAATTTCCCAAGCTAGAAATTAAAACCAAGAAGGAAGAGAAGAAGGATCTTTAAGAAGGGGAACATTACCTTTAAGAGACTAACTCATAAACTTTGAGCCATCCTCTTCTCACCCGTAACCAGAGAGAGAGAGTGAGAGAAAATGAAAAAAGTTAGATTTCCCTTCTCTTTCCTTTCTTACAATCTCCACCACTAAAATCCCGTAAGATCTCTTCTCCAACGAGCTACTAAAAGAGTTAGTGGAGTAAATATCTCACTAATGGAATTTTCAAAATTACCCTTACTCAATTTTAACCCCATTAACTTATAATCCTTACAATTTAACCCCAAACTTCTAATTTAATTAAATTGCATCACTAACCATAAATACTCACTATAACTATACCCATTTAATATACATGCATAATTACCAAAATATCCCTAATGGAACTTAACTTAAATGATGCAAAATACTTTAATTTCACCTTAATTATTTAACCATAATCCTCATTAATCTTCCATAAGCCGGTTAGGGTCAGAGTTGGGGCCTAACATTACCACTATGCAAGTCACCATGACTTGCTATCGCGATTACATTAACATTCTTATGGCCAACTATGTACATCCTAATTTTTGATTTCACATCTAATATTAAGGGCAAACTGTAATTGTAATTATAATTTAATACAGTTTATAACAATGCATCATTATTGATTCATGGTATTACAGTAATAATTGATATGCATTATCAGAAATAGTCTCATTATTTCATAAATATCAATTTCTTCAATTAAGACCATTCGGTCAATACACAATTATTTCGTTTATTGATTTTATTTTATTATTTTATTTTTCAATATATGCTCTTTGCACGTCGTATGACTTATTTATACCATATTATGCACTTATTTTAATTTATTTTTACATACATTTACAATTCTCCAAAGTCCCTATTAAGTTACATTATGTCAATTTCCCTTTTAAATTATATTTTCTACTCAATTTAATCACAATAATCATATAACCACATATTTTTCAATTATTTCAATTTAATCCATAAAATTACATTTTGGTCCCTAATTTTTCAATGTGGTCGAATTTTTCCCCTAAATTAGTCATCTCTAAATTTTAATTAAAGGCCATAATTTAATTATTTCAACCTCCAATTTCTCAATTCTAAGCTCAAATTCAATTTAATTCATAATTAACCTAAACTTTCTTAATTATATATACAACATATATGAAATTAAAGGGTTTTGATTTGTTCATTTACATAATTTTACTCAAAATAAGTCAAAAATTTTGCTTTTACCATTGTCTTTGATTGGTTGGCTTCCCTCACCTTGATTCTCTATTTGGAAGAATTTTCATGTCTAAAATGCACCATGAATTAAGTTAATTTTAGCTCAAATAATTCATACAAACTTAAAATCAATACTTAATTAACTAAGTTGTCAAGAAAAACTCATTTTCCCTAAACTTACCAAAAGACCCACTTGATAAAATGGATTATTTCCAACTTCTTTTACAATTATAGGCAACCAAAGATGGAAGAGAAGCAATTTGTGGTAATTTGATTGAAAATAGGGGTAAAAATTCTAATGATTAAAGCTTAAAAATTAAAAAAAATGAAGGAAGAAGAAGAAGAAGAAGAGAAGGCCATGACAGAAAGGGGGAAGAGAGGGTCGGCCAAATAAAGAAATAAAATCAAAATTTTCCATAATTATGGCTTACTCACTTTAGGACAAAAGAATTAATTAAGTCTTAAAGAGGTTAAATGCCATTTGTCTCCATTTAATTGGCCAAAATACTTTTTATTGTGAATTTTTGATAAACCATCTTTAAAATTTCGAATCAATCCGAGATCGTTTCGATATAAAATTTGAACCGAATGCATATTTTACTAGTCCGAAAGCTGAATTTTCAAAGTCTTCAAAAAATTCCTTTTATCCTTCCAAAAATTTATATACATAATTTTTAATGTCTCGGTGCAATCGAAATAATTTTATGAAGTTCGTAAAAAAATTTCAAATCAGTCAAAAATATCGGTCAACTATATTGACCCAGTTATTTATTTTATTTTTCACTTTTGAAAGCCTATTTGATCTCAATTTAAGCCCAAATTATACCATCAAACTCATCATAAATAGTAATTTCCAATGGTGAAAAAATTTTATGCGCTCGGTAGATCTCGGGTGGCACTATTCACCTAGAGAAGTGCTATTTACGTGTTCGATGATTCCTGAGGCATTACAAAATCCATACCACGGTAACATTACTAACATTTTGGAAAATGAGGGTCCTTCATTTAATGATATTAGTGAAAATATCAGAAATAAACCATCAATGATTTGGTAGGCGTGGATTATTTCAACAATAGAGCAATTAATAATGATTATGTCTCACCTAATGACAATGATGAGGCTATTACAACAAACCTCAGTTCGAAAACGTGATGACTCTAATTTTGGTGATGGCAATGAATCTTCAGGTATGCAGTATGTCAGTTCACTAGCATCAATTTATATCGGTGGAGAGCTAAACGATGCCAGCTTTACCCTTCCATCGAAACACTATACAGCCATTAACTTTGATGCAGCAGTAGTTGATTTGCATCATGGCATCCAATTTGGTATGTAGGATGATACATTAGAGTTTTCAAAAGATTTGGTATTCAACAGTAAGGATGAGGTGAAGTCTTGTGTCAAATGATACCCAATCTCACGAAATGTTGATTTTAGAGTCGTTGAATGTAAAGCAAAATTCTAGGTTGTTAAGCATGTGGATGCTGATATTGGCTGTAAATGGAGGTTACGAGTAGCAAAAAAAGATAGATGTCCTTTTTGGACAATCTCATAATTTGAGGGATTATATTTTTGCCTTTCGATTGGTACCCTATCAAAAGATCACAAGCAATTGGGGTCGTAAATTATTCACAACAGCATCATGGGGATAGTAAGTAAAAATCTAACCCTTCCTATTAATGTGGTTATTGCTGCTATTAAAGAACAATTTTATTATAAGGTTTCATACTACAAGACTTGGTATGTGAAGATGACTACATTTGAGACCATCTTTGGAAATTATATTGAATCGTATGAGAAGTTACTAGCTTTTTATATGCTTTACAATTTTACAATCCTAGAACAATTTATGAGTATGTGTTTAAAGACACCCATATCCCTACTGTGAAGCAATTTAAAAGAGTTTTTTGAAGCTTTAGATCTGCAATCGATGGGTTGAACCACAACAAGCATATTTTGTTGATCAATGGAACATTCTTGACTGAAAAGTTCCAGTAGACACTATTAGTAGCAAGCTCTGTTGCTGACAACAACATGTTGTTCCTGGTTGCATTTGCCATTTTTGAGTTTGAGAATAAGTTGAGCTGGGCTTGGTTCATGAATTTAATTCAAAAATATGTCACTAAATGCATTGGAATAACCTTTATCTCAGATCGACATGCTAGAATAATGGCAGTGTTTCATGATGAATGAAGTAGTTGGAAGGAACCTATTGCATTTCACAGGATATATCTGCATCACTTTGTAATTAATTACAACATGCATCACAGAAAGCCCATAATCAAAAATTTGCTTTACAAGGCAAGTACATATTATTTATTATAAATTCATCATATATTAGTTATTAATTTGTATTGTTCAAGACAATAATTTGTTTATAATTTTGAATTAACTCCATTTTCAGAGAATAACTATAAGAAGCACAAGTTCATAAAGCAAATGGATAAGATAAAATAGCTTGACGATGACTTATACAACTGGGCAATGAGGGTTGCCTTGGAGCAATAGGCATTATCCGAAAGATGGGGTTATCGATATGGATATGTCACAATAAATATAGTTGAGAGTGTCAATAGTGCTTTGAAAGGTATTCGCACGATTCCCATTGCTGCTATTGTTGAACATATTTTCGGTCGACTACTAAAATTTCATAACAAAAAAGGGGTTTGTACATAATTAAAATGGGTCAAGGAATGCGGTTCACCTCGAAATGTGTTAAGTTATGAACAAACATGCTATTAAGGCATGAGATCATACAGTGGTTGATTACGACAATCGGTACAAATTATTCTGAGTTATAACTGGTCGAACACATGCAGATAATACATAAATTGACATTTACATATTGAGCCTTGACAATTGTAAATGTGAGTGTGGTAAGTTTTAAGGTACTAAAATGCCATATTTTCATGCAATTGCAGCATACATGCACAAACATATCGATATGTACACATTTGTTGATTTGTGTTATAGCATTATCGAGGCCCTAAAATGCTATGAAGGCAGATTTTATCCTATGGGTTGTAGAGCAACTTGGCCCGATTATTATGGTCCAACATTTATACTTGATATGGTTTTACAAAGAAAGAAAGGCCAGCCTAAAATAACAAGAATTTGTATTGAGATAGATAGAAGATAACGTGAAAATGTTGCACATTGTAGCATTTGCAGTAATGTGGGCCACAACAAAAAGATATCCTAGTCGAGCTGGATCATCGAATGAAAGCTTTAGAAGTTAGAATTATTAAATGACTACTTTACTCATATTATATGTAGTTCGCTTCGATTGTGAGTAATATAATTTATATGTGATTAAATTAGTACTTATGAAATCTAATGGTTTATTTATTTATAATAAAAGTTCGCAATTCAAACAATACCATGCAATACAATTATCAGAAAATGGCTAAAATATGTATATGAGTTGCGGCTGTAAGGGTATTATACAGTAGGATTAGGATGTGAATTGTCGAAGTCGCTGCCAAATACCAATTGATCAAAAAAATCTAACTTTGCATGACATTAGAATCAACCAAGAGTTCATCCAGAAATTCATCTCGCTGAACATTAGCTTCCATTCCTCCATTTATATTGTACAACAAAAATACATCTGTATATCCTGTAGGATCTTGTTTATAAACACTAACATTTAAATTAGCATTTAATCTTGAAGGTCTTACTTCTATATCATAAACTGAATGCTGATTAAGTTTAGGCATACCAAATGAAGTGGAATTCCCCTGATAATAATATGGCCATGACATGGGCTAAGGGACCTGGTTGACCCTTGGTGGAATAAGAATTGAGGTCACTGTCCTCATTCTATATGCCATGCCTCTTTTGCTCCTTTTTGATTGTCAAAAATCTATATATAGTATAGACATAGGAGGAATCTGTATAGGGAGCCGGTACAGGCTGACGTGGATAATCATGTACAGTTTAATCAAAAGCTCCTACTGCTCTTAAAATCACTCCCGATGTCAATTGGAACTCGCCGCCATAAATTGACGACGATGCCATGTCACTATGGTAAAGACGTTTAGCACCATCAACAGATATACAATAAAAATAAATATTAACAATATATAATCATTTAGTCTAAATATTAAAACAATTAAGAATTTTACATAGTTAAAAACCAAATTCTGCTAACATATCGCTGCTTCATAGGACGCTTCTTTAAGGGTTATCCATCATCTTGTCTTAGTATGTACCATTGCATGTATTGTGACCTTATATGAAATGGTATCCTAAGGATAAGACAATTGATAACCCTTTCCAATTGATTATTTTGCTCAAATATGAAATTAAAAAAAAATAATATCCTAATTATGCTCCTAGTTCCCTCAAATCAACTGAATGCAGGCTATCATCAATTAATGGTGTATTGGATATGTGTTAATCCATGCTAAATTGACAAAGACAACAATCTGGATGGTGCAATAGGATGGCAAAAAATGCATCACACGGTCGTATAGTTGCCAGTCAAACTAAAAAAAGGTAAATAATTAGTACAAATGGTTTAATTATTCTAAATGCACATTAATTATTTGAATTAAATTTTGAAAACCTCAGATAATTGTTTGATTTGCAAGTTGAGTGCCTAATTCTACTTGAAATCTGTGTACATCTTTTCTATTATTATTATTGCTCAGATCAATAGGAGATCGCCACCTAATATATATATTAATTTGATAATTAGTTAATTATTTCAAAATAAAAAATAAATAAAATTTATCTATAACTGTATGGCATACTCTAATCCAACACAATTTCATGTCTGAACGAGGGACGAAACTGGGGCAATCTTTCCCATGCCCACATCTACAACAATTGTTGATATCCACCAATCCTATGAGCATTTGGCCGTGTAGCACGATAACACTCCCTATATAGCCTTGCTAAATAAGCCGAATCCCAACTGTAATTGCCAACTTCATCTAAATTCTCCAATAAGGGAAGTCACATTAAATGTGTATAATTGTTAGATTAAGATGGAAACAACAACCCACCAATGCAACGTAATAGCCATGCACGGACATAACATTGAATTTGATAATTAGTAACATCGGCTGGAAGAGAATTAAAAGTTGGCGATAACAAAGTCATTTTAACTGATCTTTATTTGAAAGCCTCCTCAGGTGGGATTTGTCTTAGAAGCTAGTTGCAGAGAATGGGCCAATCATGTTCTATACTGCCAGTCACCAAATGCCCTTCAATTGATAAACCAGTCAATATATGAATATCTTGCAAAATGATGGTGGTTTCACCAATTGGGAGGTAAAAAGTGTGAGTTTTTGGCCTCCATCTCTCCACAAGAGCAGTCATCAAACTCACATCTACATGCATTATCCCAATTTAAGACACTCCATAGAACCCAGCCATCCTCAAATACGGTATAATTTTTGGATCAATATTCACATAATGGGACTCTACACTAGCTCTTCAATTAAATAATACATTACAGGATACCTGATACATATAAAATAAACGTCACAAAAATATTAATAAATATATACATATGTAAACTAACATGCAGTTAAATAATTAGTAAAAAAAATATTACATCATTATTCCAATCTGCATCAACATGATATTTTCCTTTTAATTTTAAGATATCATATATGTGGGGTCTTGGATTTATAAAATGTTGATTCTAAAACTGTTTCATATTTTAATTATCCTACATTTAAATATAATAACAAATAACAAAACTATTAAATATGTAACTAAATAAATATCACATAAATTAAAAATTTATTTCAAATTTGTTAATGAACTAACATTCAATATAGCTTCATTAAATATTAAAATAACTATATTACATTAACAAAGTTTTTTACTGCATAATATATCGAAATAAAATATCACTAACATAAAATTAAAATTACATTAACAAAATTCTAACTATATAAAATTACTACTAAATTCCATTCTACATTAAATATGCTAACATATTATTAAAATATTTTACTAAATTAAATTTTATAATAACAATTAACTCTCTCTCTCTCTCTCTCTCTCTCTCTCTCTCTATATATATATATATAGAATTCTTACTACATACAATTTTAAATTTATCTTCCTAACAAACAAAATATAAATCTAAGTACATAAAAATTTAAAATTAACAATTATGATTTTATGATTATTTTAATATTTACTAATTTCAGTTATGAAGAATAATATTTTCTATTATTTTTCATTATCATTATTTGATATCAATAATAAATATTAAAATTACATTAAATTATTTTAAATATTCATATATTCTATATACAAATTTAAAAAATTACAATTAATAAATTACCTTAATATTCTTCAAGTCACTGAAATTTATAGAAAATTAAATCTACATTTCAACAATAACACAATAAATCAATATATCAACATATTATTTTTGATAAATTTCTTATTAACACTTTCTAAATAATTATATATATATATATATATATATATATATATATATATATATAATTTACACTTGCATATATTTTGTACAACTAATTTTTACTTACTTACATTTAAAATAAAACTAACAAACCTCCAAATATTCTTGCTAAATAGAAAATAACACCCTCAAAATTCTTGCTAAGTGTGGACCTCAGCCTGCAAATTCTCCCACGCAAATGAGAGTTAAGAGAAGAGTTGAGGTGGAGCAAGAAATTTTTAAAAGAAATGAGAAGAAGAAGAAGGCAGCAAGGGGAAGCGAATTTCCGGTCTTTATGCATTTATACAACACATTGTTCAGCGTGCATGGCTCTTTACAGGATGGCAGGAGACTATCTATTCCCGTAATGGACAATTGCGAAATCAGGCATTGACCACGCAACGGTCCCTTACGGGAATAGGTGGTCTTCTGACCACCTCGATCCATGCACAACCCCTGCATCACCCGCTGCCGCCATGCCTTGTCCAGTACTCCATTCCCATTTCTACAATGGTTTGTTGCGGAATTGAGCAGTTTCACTCTCATTTCCCAAATAGTTCTAGAAACACACCAAAATCCCAATTAAGTTTTTCAAACACCCTAGTTTTAAAAAAAAAATCCCTCTAAAACTTTGATTCCTCTTAAATTTTATAAGGTGAATTCCATATCGTTTTATAAGGTGAATTCCATATCCTCTAGACATGATGTGTGGCATAATTATATATTATCTGTTTTTTTTATAATTCAATTCTAAGTTGATTTTATCTAATTGTTTTAAGGTAAAAGATTCACTTTGACAAAGCTTTAGGAGATAAAAGGTGGCTTACAATGTTAATATATGTGCTTGCTTGATAAACCATGTATGTATTAAAACCTGGATTATTAGCATTCAATCTATTGAGATTCTAAAATTTTATTAACTTATATTACATCTTTAAATTTTTTTTTATTTCTGTATAAATTGGGGCTCAAAAAAAAAATAAATCCTATATAATTTTCTTCTGAGACCCTTTTTTTTCTGAAATCAAATGTAAGCCAGTTTCTATTATATGAATTCACAGAAATACGAATCCTATTAGTATTAAATCTATCTTTATATATGGGCCTGCGTTTTATTTGCAGGTCATTTGTAGCCCAATCGCACTATTAGACCCAATTTATCTGATCGAATATGTTGGGCCAACTAAGGAATAAAAGCCCCGCCCAGCTAACATCTATTGTCTCAATTTCCCTTTTAATAATTTAGTATATTTATATTGCAAGCAAAGATTTCCATTAGATATAAACATGCAATGACGAGTTATTGTTACAGTGATGGAAATGGAAAGGAGAGATTTCCTTGGTAGCAAACCGAGATCCTAGTATTGCAAACTTTGAATAAAATTCTACTTAGATATTGTTTTGCTTGGGAAGTTATGTGGCCTTTATGTTATGATTCCTGCTATTTATATTTCTATGGAACATTATTGTGTGAATATGTTTTTACATTTAAGATGTCAATACAAATTGCAAAGGAATTATTCAAGATTGTTTGAGAGAAATTTTGTTGACGCAAATCTTGAGAATATACTTCGAGAATGTCCCGTAGCTGTAACTGATATATGTATATTTTTTATATTTTTAAGCATGTAGCAAACGGAAATATTGAGTAAAATTAGTAGTACAATCATTTAGTGTAGTAAAATCTGGAATATGAAACCAAAGATATTGATATCTTGTCAGTACTCCGAGTAACTCCTCAACCTGAAGTTCCGCCTGAGGAAGCATAAGCTGCGGTAGTTGCTGAATCTTCTACTGGTATATGGACAACTGTGCGGACCGATGGGCTTATCAGTCTTGATCGTTATAAAGGACGATGCTACCATATCGAGCCCCGTTGCTGGAGTAGAAAATCAATATATTACTTAAGTAAAGTCCAGCAAATTTAACGGTGTATTACTTGCTCAATTCAACTGAATTTTTATAGAACAAATATTTGGTGGATAAAAAAATTTATTCGATTTTGAATTATCATTAACGTATCAAGATATTGGCAACATGAAATTGGTGAAATTTAAACTTAATTGTGAAAGCACGTGGTAAGTTGAGAGTAATCCAAGCAAAAAACGCTCCAAAAATTCCAAATACGCCTTTGAATTTAAGCTCCATTTTTCATAAATATTTTTTTGCAGCATCTTCAGGAATCAAGAGTACCTGATCCAGCTGACTTCTAAATAAAAATATTTAATTTAATCCCATATTTTTCTGATAAATTACAACTCCCAGCTAGTATACCATACAGTGCAGGATAGCACAAACCATTGTAACTATATATGAAACAACACCAATACCCACCAATACACATAACGAAACAAAAGCAGTCAAAGCATCATGAGTACCACAGGACAGCTTTCCCACCTTAATTTCCAGCAGAAAAGCCACTGAAGTAGTTAACAGACCAACTCCAGCAGTAGATGTAAGTACCGAAAGAAATAAGAAGAAGGCCCGCCACGGCTTGAGAGCGGAACCATTTGGGTCCTCAGAATGGAAAATGTTGATATAAATCTTCAATGATTTGGCTATGAAACTGGAACATACGAAAAAAACCAATGACAGAATTTCGAAAACTATAACTTTCCTTGGTAAGCCAAAGGCAGGTAAGCATTGGGGTCGGATCCCAGGAGCAGATAGATTGGTGGATGACAAGGTCAACCCTACAAACACAGCTGCTGTGAGAAATGATTTTACGCTCACAATATCATCCAGTGTTTTCAGTTGGATATCTTTGTGGTCTTTGGATGCAGGAGTTCCTTTGTTTCTAAAATCAACACAAATTAAAGTTGTTGGTCAGAATTTTAAGTATGCAAATAAAATTGAATTAAAGAAAATGAGAGATACAGAATTACCCATCCGTCGCCATTTCTTATTGAATTATGCTCAAGATCTCTCTGTTAATGTTGTTGAAGCACAATTTTGGGATGGGAAACGGATGCCCAGACCCGATTTATAATTCAACCTCATCATTACTTAATTTATCCTCTAACGTATAGAGTTTGGGCACATGGCAGTTAATTTAATTAATGTGCATATCAACTTTCCCAACCTGACCTTTTTTTGGGTATTAATGCTGCCAACTCGTCAATCATTGTTTTTTCTTTTGTCGTTTCATGTTTTAACAAAAGAGCTACAATTACCAATCTGTTGTGGTCTGTGAAAAGGAGGGCTGAGAGAGTTGCAATTATTAAGAATCTTCAATTATTATGTACACATGCCAATAGTACGTGGGTCAAGTCAAACAGAGTCACTGCTGACTTTATCCGCCAGTTACAGTGAGGCTGCTAATTTCCTTTTATTCATCATCCTCTCTTTCATTACCCCTCCAAATTTTTAAGTAATTTCTGCTTTCTCTCGTTTTAACCTATGAAAGTATTATAGGATAATTAATTAATACATAGATTTTTTTTTTTTGCTTAGAATAATTAGCTGGATGGATGGAAAGCAATATTCGGATTATCAGCAACCATTGCTTACTAATGAAGAAGAAAAGAATGAAAGTGATTATGAGAAGGCTTTTGCTAAAGGAGGTTGCCTCTGGTTCTGCAATTTGTTTAATAGAAATGGTGCGTCCAACTCCGAACGATTCGCTGGATCAACTTTCACTTTCTAGCTTCCCAACGTTTAATGATGGCAATTGATATTTTGTTTTATTTTATTTCTATTCAATATTAGATGAGAACGCCTCAATTTAACCAAATTAAATTCTATTTTTCTTTTTTGAAAGTATAAGTGTCGTGGGATATGGAGAATTTATCATGATTTGAGAAAAATTAAGCAATAAGTGTGGGGCTTATTATTTACAGGAAAGCTGGTAGAGGATCCTAAGTTGAAAGACTGCAAAGAAGTTGAGTGGCGGGGCTTTATGGTTAAGTATATAGATTTCAAAATTGGGGAAGGCGAGGCTGTTAAAAAGATGCGTGGTGAGGAAAAACCATCGCAGCAAGTACGTTTTTAGTCGTCAAATACTAATTAGATGTTGATTTAAGTAATTAAACCCCAACAAATTTTGATTCCACACAAAAATTGAGACTTGTTATATGTAACATATTTTCTCTATATATATGAGGCCTTCTTGTATGAATTCCAGAATATATTAGCTAAAAACTGGTCCGACTTTACCATGTAAAACGTTTGAATGCTCGTCAAATAGAAGCATTGGTAGCACAGGTGCCATGTACGTGACATCATCACCATCACCATCGGTATAATAAATTGTTCAGCATTAACTAATTTAATAAAAATGTCTCACTATTAGATTACATTATATTGCAATTTGCAAGTATAAAACTAAAAAATATTAATTATAAGTTCTTATGTATTGCATTCAAAAAAAAAAAAAAAGTTCTTTTGTATTATCACATATTTCACAATTTACATAGGAAAATGGATTTTTTTTGCACATTTTTAATTCAAGTTTATGAAAAAATAAATAAATTTTAATTCACAAGTGGCCTGCCAATGGTCTTGTTCTGTTGCAACGGAAGTACATCAATCAACTTTTGCTTATATATATTATATATATATATATATACTATATATATATATATATATCATAAATAGAGTGTGTCAGAAAATAAATACGGAGCTAGAATATTTTTTGAAATTACTTACAGGTGGAGCGATTTTGTCAGAAGATGTCGCGGGTCTAAAAAACGAGAAACTCTGCAACGATTTCAGGCAGTGTCAATTCTCTTCTTGATCCACGTGAATGTGCAGAAATTCTGAAAAGCCCTGAATGAATTATCACCCTGTTGTTGAACGGAAAAAAAATCAAATTTTGGTTTTCTTCAAGGGCAAATGCCCGGTATTAAGGCATCATCAGAGATTGGTTTTGGCCATCCCTTTCTCCACTATTTTTGCTGCCTCTCACCATTTTTGCTGCTCTCAATCTCCATCCAGGTAAGTCATGCAATTTTTTTTTTTGCTTATATTTTAAAAATGTAATTTTTCTTGTTTTGCTTATTCTAAAAATAATTTATCAATTATTTTATAAATGTAAAATTATTCTAATTGAGGATTATATACAAAAAAAAGTAATAATTTTTTACTCAATATATTATTGTAATATAGAAATTTAATTTTTTTGTTACATTAGATATAAATAAAATATGAAAATATTAATAATAAAAATCAAATAGGATAATTTTACATGTTTGGGGCATTATAATATAATGTGAAATTATTTAATATGAATTTTATAATTTAATAAATTAATAAAATTGTATTGTTAGTAAATTTTGATTCAGTAAAAATTAATGGTGGATAAATTAATTGCTACAATTAATAATTAATTATAGTAAAAATTTTAAAAATATTTTTTAATGTTGTATTAATTTATGTTTGACAGGTGTTATACATTCGGTAATCTGGTCATCTATGAAAAAGGCAAGTAATTCCACAATAGTTAAATTTAAATATGTTATACTAATAGATTTAAATGAAAAATATGATTATTTGGTAAGTTTATGCATTTTTTATACTAATTTGCTAAATTACCAATTAATTTATCAATTAATTGGTAATTTAATTACAATAAATTTCTAATCATTAATTTAATTAGTTATTCTGTGCATTTATTTTAATATCATAAATTATCTTTAATTTATTATTGATCTACAGGAAAAAAAATTAAATAAAGTTAAATAAATTAATTGTATTAGTCATGATAAATCCTATTAGATAATTGTTTTATAATACTAATTTAATACATTATATAAATGTATTATTTACTATTATTGTAATATTTGTACTGATATTCAATTTTAAAAATAATTTTTTTCATATATTTATAATGTTGGTATTTTACATTTGATGTTGAGTATGCAAATTTCAACCGGTATTTATTTATTTAAATGTGTTTTATTTTTTTTAAATATTTGTTTTTCAATTTTTGCTTGCATTTAATAATGAAATTAGAGTAAAATGAAATAAATTAACTAAATTGTATTGTTAGTGAATTATGACGCGGTAAGAATTAATAGCGATTAAAGTAATTGTTATATAGTTAATAATTAATTGTAGTAAAGAATTTTAATATATTATTAATGTTGTTATTTTATTTTTGAAAGGTGTTATATATTCAGTAATTTTGTGATCTTTGAAAAAAGGCAAGTAATTTGTAAGAGGCATGCATTTTAATTAGTTATTGTGTGCATTTATTTGAAGGTTATTTATTTTTTGTCAAATAATTTCTAACAGCCATGCAATTTGATTATTTCAGCAAAATTTATATTAGTTAATTAGTATTATTATACGAAATGATTTTTATGTAGATGTATAAATAGTTATTTATGAGAAAAATGTTGACAATGCAGTTATAACATTTATTAGTATATTATCATCTAGGTTAACAGAAAAATGGAACAATTTAGAAATCAAGAACATATTAATCCCGATCCCATTAAGGATGATATCCTGATACTACAACGGTGACATCGAGCGGATGTTGTTTGGAATGGAACGATAAATATATTTTCTAGTGTTAAATAATATAAATTAAAGTACGTAATTATGGATAAACTAGTAATACTTCAATTGTTTGTAGGTTCAACATTATTTGTTGCCAGCACGCAGAGCCAGCGTGGATAGTCATCACAAGAATATTGACGAGTGCATAATTCCATATCTACAATTAATAGGATTTTATGGAGTTTTGCAAATTGGGAGCATTCATGTTAATGCTGAATTAATAACAGTACTTGTTGAGAGGTGGCAACTAGAGATGAACATATTTCACCTTTTTGTGGGTGAAGTCACAATAACTCTTTAAGATATTATTGTACTAACTGGGTTGTCTATTGAAGGACGTGCTGTGATAGGACATTTACAACATGATTGGTTTGCTGTTTGTGGTCATCTTCTGGGTCAAGTTCCTGATGAAGATGATTTAAGGGGAAACACTAGTAAATTGACATGGCTATCAAGAAATTTTAATTTGTTGCCGCTCGATGCAACCGAGTACCAAATATAATGTTTTACTCGATCATGAATTCTTTATTGTATCGGTGGATTATTATATCCGGGACAGTCAAATAGTCGTATACATTTGATGTGGCTCCCATTATTGGAGAATTTATAAGTTGTTGGTGAGTATAGCTGGGGTTCTGCAGTCCTCGTATGGTTGTATAGAGAGTTATGTCGTGCAACCAAGCCCACTGTCAATTCAATTGGGGGCTACCTTCAATTGTTACAAATGTGAAGCTGGAAAAGGCTACCTCATATTTGGCTTCCGTTTGTTCACCCTTATATTCTTGATCAGTCAATGCCTTATGGGTACAGATAAAATTTATTCCATTATTATGAACAAAATAAATATATATTTATTTATTTAAATTTTGTTCATTCAATTTGCTGGCTGATAGTATATTGTTGATCTTTATGTTTAATAAGGTGCCGATCACAATTGAATTTGACAAAAAATAATAATAAAGATATTTTGGCGTACCGTCTGGATTTTGACTTACAGAGTGACGATCGGGTTAATATATAAATTAAAATTTTCATTAATTTTTTTAATCACATTTAGAAAAAAGGAAATTTTGTTTCAATATGACGTATGATATAAATTTTTTATAGTTGGATTGGGAGCCGTACAAGTTTGTGCTGCATTTATTACCATAATTTTATATTAATGAAAATGCTATTTGGACATCAGTTATGCCACTAATATGTTTTAATATTATCAAGTGACACCATCCCGATCGGTGTTTAAGGCAATTTGGATTTGATCAACCAATCCCACTCCCAGCCCAATACAATAATATTGTGCACTCAATCGATTTAAAGGGTCATACTGATCATAATTGGCCTGAGAAATTTTTAAATTTTATTCACGAGTGGAATATTCGGCATACTTGTTGCATTATGGGTCCTCCTCTTCGTGCACCCTTACATCGGAGGTCACAGTATATGCAGTGGTATACTACACACATAAGACGGTGGATAACCCCAATTGGAGCATCCATCGATGCATCGATATGATTTAAAATAATTATTTATATTTTTAAGTAATAATATTGATGAATTGTAACAAATATATTTATTTACATGTAGGCTAATTATGCTAAACGAATCAGACATACCGATATAGGTTCATCACCCGTTGCAGAATTTGGTATTTGTATGGCATCGGATAGCATATTGGGTGCTGTTGGTGCATTTTACAGACGCTTAACAGATTATCCCAGGCAGCCTGTTCCTAATACTGCACATATCCCCCGATGACCTATTCTTTTGAGGATTTTTGCCAGTTAGGACGCAACATGAGAGGAATGGGAGAAAGTTGTCCAACTGTTGAATCTATTCCACCTGCAATGCAGTATGGTCCTGGACCTATACAGTGGCCATATATTCCTAAGGACCCTTCTAGTTCTTTCAGTTTGCATGCAGATAGTCATCATCAGTTATTTGATATGGCATCTGCACCATCTAGATGTAATGACTTTGAAGCAGGGCCATCCAGATTAAATGTTGACCTGAACATCGATTTGTCTTTAGCAAATCAACAACAGTACGATGTGCTTGCACAGACGGTTCCCTTAATACCATATAAGTCAATGCTGTATGAGCAAACAGGCCAATCATTTCAATATGGTTCTGATCCATTTTCTCAATCAGTGCCATCAATGGAGCATGATGATTTTTTCAATGAACTATTTAGTGGCCCAAATCTAATCAGTACTTCGAGCTTAGTTGAGCAGCCACTATACAGTGGCGGTTATAGTGATATCATACCAACATCCCAATATCCAAATATTGATGATACGGATAGTCAAACCGATAGAGATAGTACTTCGAATCACAGTAAGAGGTATTGATTATTGTATTATTTTTCTTGAAATCCAATTAATTGACTATTTGAATGACGTATGATATTGTAATGATTTTAAATACTATCAGTGATTATTCCAAGTTAAAAGCAATTTGGTTTCATGAATATTATAATCTTAATTACCAAATTAAATAAATTGAGCAACTCATCAGTTAAAGTTCAGATATGTTTAATAAAATTGACATCATTAACAATTAAATTTATGAACTGAAATGCTCAACAATTTACATTATATATGAAATTGTCAGCTTCTGAAATATTGACTAGACGAACCAACATCCATTTTGCAAGTTTTTTTATTGTGACCGACATTGCCACACTTGTTGCAATGACTTCCTGATCCTTTTTCTCATCGATCCATTTCGTTTCGAATGCGAGAAGCTTTTGGTCGACCTTTTTTCCTTTGTAACTCTATATCAGGAAATAATTTAGGACCGCTATATTTGAGTTAGTATGCTTTGTGTCTCATAGGGTTGAATTGCCCATCATAACATTTAAGCGCATCATTAATGGTATAACATTTATCTACAAGTTAGAACATATCAAGATGTCTATGCATGCAAGCTATAATTGCATGTGAACATGGCATTTTTGTTTCCTGAAACTTACTGCACTCGTATTCACGTTTGTCGAGACTTATTATATATGTATCAGGCTCAGTAATTACCTTTGATGATCTGTATGAAATAATCTTGTACAATTTGAATCAGTTATCATAATCAATGACCATATGAGAACGAGTCTTGTTAGCACACTTTGCCATTATATAGCAATATCTAGGCGTGATCCGCAAGCCTTGCCCCATTTTAGCGATGTACAATTCCCTCCACTGATTGTAAAATTTTACTAAGTGAGCAAAGACATGTTCAACAATCGCAACAATTGGCATTATATGAACACCCTTCAGAGCAC
Source organism: Excoecaria agallocha (assembly GCA_037975025.1). Classification (NCBI taxonomy): domain Eukaryota; kingdom Viridiplantae; phylum Streptophyta; class Magnoliopsida; order Malpighiales; family Euphorbiaceae; genus Excoecaria; species Excoecaria agallocha. Next base: position 65,960,396 of record CM075807.1, on the reverse strand, counting down.
TATTGATACTCTCAATAATATTTGTTGTCGCGTGGCCATATCGATAACTACCATTCTCAAACAGTGTCCAATGATCCAGTCATATTCTCATTGCCCAGTTATTGAAATCCTCGTTGATATCTTTGATATTATCCATCAGTTGCTTAAACTTGCGCCTTTGATATTGTGCCCCTACAAAAATATGGAATATTATTACATATAAGTAATTGATTTGAATAATTTATATTAAAATTTATAACTCTTACCAGCCTTGTAAAGTAGATTTTTTATTGTTCCATTCCTGAAGTGTGTGTTACAGTTGCTAATGAAGTGCCGCAAGCAGAACCTATGAAAGGATAAAGGTTCTTTCTATCCACTTCTTTCATCTCTAAATACTACCATTATACCAGCATATTGATGGAATATGACATGGTATGATAATCATGATAGCACAGCGGAAAAACAAAAATTTTATCATACATACCATACATATCCAAAGATAGGAACGAAAACATGCAATTTTAGGGTTTTGAAACTTACAATAGATGATGCCTTTTATTCTTTGATTTTGTGATGTCCAGCAACCAAGATGCCTTTATCCACCTTAGATCTCGATCACCAATGCCAAGGAATAGCCTTTTACGCCACTCCCTCTATTCTCACACACACAATTACACCGTCGGCTTAAAAACGAGATTGCTAGATCTCTTTTTCGGTATTGTGTAAGGGTTATAGTTTGAAGCTACAAAACTTGATTTTGTACTTCTTTAGATTGCTATTACTGTTCAATAACACAAGAGAATGAGGAACAATCCTTTCTCCTTGTGAAAAATTGAACAAAAGAATTAAGAGAGAGTGAGTCACTATTCACGAGTTACTATTCATGAGTTACTATTCATGCCACAAAAAAAATTAGGTTTAGGGTTTTATTTCTTTTAATATATATGCTTATCCTTTGGCAAGTCATTAATCTGAATTCAACTATCCTAAGATAATTAATTCAAACTATATCACTTCCTAAAGATAAGTAATATATTTTGAATTAAACTCCTTTGAATTTAAATTCAAATTTGAAATAAAACATAAGACATTTAAATAAATGAAATCACTTAATTAAATATATAAGTGATTTAATTTAATTTAAATTCCTTTAGGCTTTAATATTCAATTAACTTAATTAACACAAGATAATTAATTAATTGAAATTAAATCTTATGGGCTGAATTTCTCTCTCTCATGGACCAAAGCCCAATAGCAATATTATAACCCATTACATACATTAATTTGACTTTAATTAAAAGCCCAAATTAATGTCCAATACTTAATTTAAATATTTTAAGCCCAATGCTTTGTGTGCGATCCTATAGGTCCATTTAATGTTGGCAATGAATTAATAAATTAATTCAAAGGTTATATATATTCTCTAGCAAGATATTATAGCATTCCAAATTAAATTAAAATGCATATGGCATTTGGTGACCTAATGCAATTTCGCATAGTCCCTTACCCATAAATATCAGAATTAATATAAGGCATGGAACTAGTCATCCTTATATACATTAATTCATTTCTTGATATTCCAGTGACACTGAACTCTCAGATAAATAATGATTACTCATTATTTCATCTCGATATGGCCATACACTTCTCAGTTCACTGATCAAGTGGCCGGTGATATTTTTCTCTCTTATCGAGAGGGGTAATCCCTTCACTTCTCTCATGCTCTCTAACATAAATCAGTGCATACCCAATCATACCCGTACTTGTCACTCTGTTACGAGCACGTTAGGTGTATGTCAAAGTACACAGTAATTCATAAAGAGTTTCATAGAGATTTCAGGTCTAAGAACTCCGATACAAAACTTGCATATGAGAAACACTTATGACTTGTACCATGTAGTGTTCTCATGAGCGGATCGAATCCAGATACCATGTTCTTTAACATGTATCTATGATCTCTGATTGACACTCTTGTCCTAATAATCCGTAAGACAGAACTCATAAGATTAGAGAGAGCATACTAGTCTTAATTCATTTGTTATTCTCATAACAATGACTGACTAGGGATATTTAGAATGATGTCTCATTTGTTTCAAGGTCTTACAATCCATGTGCCTCACACATGATAACTTAAACCGAAACAACACTCTTAGATAGTTTTATCAATTGATATGCACAGGAATACAAAGGATAAAACAAATGCCTCATTTTATTAATTTCAAGTGTTTCGTTACAATGTATTGGGGCTAGGGCTTACACTAACAATCTCCCACTAGCACTAGTCCCAATTGGGCATAGCCCTAAGACCGAACGCTCTCAAATGAGCTTCGTGCAGATTTGGACGTAACTGTTTCGTCAAAGGATCTGCTACATTGTCTTCACTTGATATCTTGCTAACCTTGACGTCCCCACAATCAATGATTTCTCTGATCAGGTGGTACCTTCTGAGTATGTGTTTGGATTTCTGGTGTGACCGGGGCTCCTTAGCCTGTGCGATGGCCCCGTTATTGTCACAGAAAATTTCTAATGGATCTAGGATGCTTGGGACCACTCCTAATCCATTAATGAAATTTTTAATCCAAACAGCCTCATTTGCAGCCTCACTTGCTGCAATATACTCAGATTCTGTAGTTGAGTCGGCAACGGTTTCTTGCTTTGAGCTTCTCCAGCTGATAGCACCACCGTTCAAAACAAAAACAAACCCAGATTGCGATCTAGAATCCTGAGTGCTGGTCTGAAAAGCAGCATCGGCATAACCTTGTATGACGAGCTCTTCTTGACCACCATACACCAAGAAGTGATCCTTAGTCCTTCGCAGGTACTTAAGGATCCCTTTTACAGCAGACCAGTGCTTCTCACCAGGGTCTTGCTGAAACCTACTGGTTATACTCAGTGCATGAGCAACATCCAATCTAGTACATAACATAGCGTACATGATAGATCCAATAGCAGATGCATATGGGATTCTACTCATGTTGTCCCTTTCCTCTTTGGTTTTAGGGCACTGTTCTTTAGTCAAAGGAACTCCCAAAGCCAAAGGTATGTACCCTTTCTTTGAGTCTCCCATACTAAAACGCTTTAGTACTTTGTCTATGTACTTTTCTTGACTTAGTCCCAAAAGCCGATTCGATCTATCTATATAGATTCGAATACCAAGTATTGTCTCGGCTTCACCTAAGTCTTTCCTTGAGAAACATTTTCCCAACCATTGCTTTACCTTTTGCAATGTTGGAATATCATTCCCAATGAGAAGGATGTCGTCCACATATAGGACCAGAAACACTACTATGCTCCCACTAACCTTTTTGTACACACAAGGCTCATCTTCGTTCTTGATGAAGTCAAATTCTTTAACTGCCTCATCAAAGCGAAGATTCCAACTTCGGGATGCTTGCTTTAATCCATAAATGGATTTTTGAAGCTTGCATACCTTCTTAGGATGCTTGGGATTGACAAAACCTTCAGGCTGTGTCATATACACATCCTCAAGTAAATTTTCGTTAAGGAAAGCAGTTTTGACATCCATTTGCCATATCTCATAATCATGATATGCAGCTATGGCAAGCAAGATCCTAATGGACTTGAGCATGACTACAGGCGAAAAGGTCTCGTCATAGTCTATACCATGAGTTTGTCGAAAACCTTTTGCTACTAGTCTACCTTTGTAGGTCTTATCAGCTTTTAGTTTGAATAACCACTTGCATTCAATTACCTTAGCACCTTCTGGTGGATCAACCAAGGTCCAAACCTGGTTATCGTACATTGATTGCATCTCGGATTTCATGGCTTCAAGCCAATTATCCGAGTCTGGGCTTTCAATAGCTTCTCGGTAGGTAGTAGGATCCTCACGATCTACTAACTCAATAGTGTCACTGTCAGTGATTAGAAATCCATATCTCTCAATCTCCTGACGTACCCTACCAGACCTTCTAGGTACTTGTGTAATGGGTTCTTGTTCCACAACTGGTTGTGAACTTGATCCCATTTCCAAACCATCCTCTATAGGAGCTTGTGGCACTTGAATTTCTCCAAGTTCTACTTTACTCCCACCGTCTTTCTTGAGAAGGAACTCCTTTTCCAAGAAAATAGCCTTGCGAGCAACAAATACTTTGTTCTCGGCTTGTGAGTAAAAGTAGTATCCCTTTGTTTCTTTGGGATAGCCCACAAACAAGCAGACAGTCGATTTGGACTCTAGTTTGTCAGATGTTAATTTCTTAACATGTGCTTCACAGCCCCAAATCTTGAGAAAAGACATATTAGGTTCTTTCCCAGTCCATACCTCGTATGGTGTCTTCTCAACTGCTTTAGTTGGAGTACGGTTCAATAGAAACGCAGCAGTTTCTAATGCATAACCCCAAAAAGAGATAGGAAGATTAGCTTGACTCATCATAGATCGAACCATGTCCAACAGAGTTCGATTTCTCCTTTCGGACACACCATTCCATTGCGGTGTTCCAGGAGGAGTGAGCTGTGAAATAATACCACACTCTTTTAGATGATCATCAAACTCTAGGCTTAAGTATTCGCCACCTCGATCTGATCGAATGGCTTTTATACTTTTGCCAAGTTGGTTTTCTACTTCGTTCTTAAACTCCTTGAATTTCTCAAAAGTTTCAGACTTGTACTTCATTAGATAGACATAGCCATATCTACTGAAGTCATCTGTGAAAGTCACGAAGTAGCTAAAACCACTTCTAGCTTGATAACTTAATGGTCCACATACATCGGTATGTATTAGTTCCAATAAGCCATTAGTCCTTTCACCTTTCTTGTTAAAAGGACTCTTTGTCATTTTTCCATGCAAACATGGCTCGCATGTGTCATAAGACTCTAAGTCAAATGACCCAAGCACTCCAGTTTTGTGGAGTCTTGAAATGCGTTTTTCGTTTGCATGTCCTAAACGACAATGCCAAAAGTAAGTAGGGTTCAATTCGTTTGATTTAACCCTCTTTGTATTAATGTTGTATATCGACTCTTTGTTTTGTAAATCAAGGATATAAAGGCCATTTTGCAACATGGCATTGCCATAAGAAATGCCTTGGCGACGAATATGAGCATTGCCATTTTTAATAACAAAATCAAATTCATCATTATCCAAACATGAAACTGAAATAATGTTTCTGCTCATAGCAGGCACATAATAACAATTATTCAAAACAATACAAAGTCCGGAAGGTAAAGTGAGGTGATAGTCGCCTATCTCCATGGCAGCAACTCGTGCTCCATTCCCCACACGGAGGTCCACTTCATTCTTCCCAAGTAACCGCCTATTTCTTAGCCCCTGCACATTTGAACAAATGTGAGAACCACAACCGGTATCCAATACCCAAGTGGTAGAAATAGAAAGGTTAATTTCAACAACAAAAATACCAGAACTGGACGCCTTGGCTCCATTCTTCTTTTGTTCTTCCTTGAAGAGAGCGCAATTCTTCCTCCAATGCCCTATCTTGTTGCAATGGAAGCAAGTGCTCTCACTCTCTTTGAGTTTTGGCGCCTTGGGCTTGGATTGGGCCTGAGGTGCACTCCCACTTGACTTGGGTTTTGCCTTTCCCTTTCCCTTTCCCTTAGCGGGTCCCTTCTTAATTCCCTTTTGAACCATTAGAACGGGATTGGTCTTTCGAATATTTTCTTCAGCATTCTTAAGCATCCCATGAAGCTCAGTGACTGACTTGTTCATTGCATGCATGTTATAATTCATCACAAATGGATCATAAGCAGCAGGCAATGATCCTAAGATCAAGTCAGTGGCCAATTTCTTTGGCACTAGTACCTCAAGCTTCTCAAGAGTATCAAGATACCCTTTCATCTTGAGTACATGGGTACTAACAGGTGTACCCTCAGCCATCTTGCAAGAAATTAATGCCTTTGTTGTCACGAACCTCTCGTGACGAGCTTGCTCTTGGAACATCTCCTTGAGGTGCACCATGATCGCATAAGCCTCTTGGTCCATAAATTGCTTTTGCAATTCAGGCATCATAGTGGCCAGCATCAGACAGGTCACATCGTTGGAGTCGCTCTTCTTGGTCTCAAAAGTTTCCTTTTGAACCGCAGAGGCGTTCCTTCCTGGTTCTTCAGGCAAAGGTGCATCCAAAACATACGACTTTTTCTCTTGCTTAAGAACTATTCTTAAGTTTCGAGACCAGTCTATGAAATTGGTGCCATTTAATTTGTCCTTTTCAAGGACCGATCGCAATGAGAAATTGTTATTTGAAGATGCCATTTTCAATCTACAATAAAATTTAGCAAGATTAAATGAGGTCTTATTTATGATCCCACAAACCGAATTAATATCCCTTTAAATAATTCGCGTTAGTGATTTAATGTGGGCCAAGATCCACTTTTCACAACAACTTATTAGTCAAGCTGAGCTTGTACACCTAACAAGTTAAGTTACTTAGGTAGGAAAACTCCAATCATGTCTCGTACATGACTCTTGGATCAAATGGGCTAACATCTTAAGATGTTATAGCACAACCCATTTATTAGTTGCCTAGGTCCGGGCATCCCTTTCCATGATAAGTCCAACCTACATTCACAACCCATGCCTCACAAAGATAATCGGGCGCATCTAGGACTCCTAGTCTACGTGACCGATGATCGATGTCTTGACATGTTTCGAATTAGGAAGGCAACTTTGTGACTTACTATTTTTAGGGATTCATTTTATTACGGCTTACATGGCATACGCTTTGTCATCCATACATAGCATGCATATATATATAATTGCATAAAGTAAAGCATGACAAACATGGGCCCAAAAACTTACAACTAAGATTCTATACTATTACATAAGAATCTTCGAGTTGGGCTTCTCCACTCCGGTGGGCTTCGTCTTGATTTACAAAGTCTTCAAATAAATTCTATTCTAAGAAATAAATGAAACTTTTACAATAAAATATAATGGCACGCAGGCCATATTTAATTACAAAAACCCAGGGCCCATGAATGCACCATGCATATCCATTCATCACACTAAACAAGCAAATAAATATACATAGCATTCATGGATCAGACAAAGTCCAATTTTAATCAATTTAGCCAAGCCCATTAATGGAAATTGTGTACTTGAACCTTTAAGAGAAGACCCCGTGATGGGCCTGGGCCGAAGCCCAATGGACTAAATCCTCTTATTGAATAAGTTCTCTTAAAAGCCCAAAACACAAACTAGTTAGATTTGTGCCATAAATCAACTCTAGTATAATTTCCAATTTTTCCATTTTTAATTTTATGTCATACAGCCCATAAACATTAAAAATACATATAATATATGCTAACATGAATTAAAAATAAAATCATGAAGAACACATATAATAGAACACGGCATTCATGCAAAAACAAACAAACAACAAAACTAGTTGTTTAATGCTTATGTAATGCCATGAAATGTACAAACATTTAAATCAATTTTATGAGTCATTTAATAATCTAAATAAGTCCATAAATATTGATTTAATATTCTGTACCATTTTAATCTAAATGTGTTTTTACCATTTTAATCAAAACAAAGCAAACAATGTTGATTAAACATGTAACAAACACAAACTAGTCATTATTTTAAGTGATTTTAAAATTAATCAATTCAATTATCATGGATCAGAAATAAAACCAAATTTAAAAAATGTCCAGACCTGATAATTAATCTTTAAATATCACTTACAAACATGCCAAAAATGTTTTTACATATAATTTTGAAAACTAGTTGTTAAACTAGCAATTTACATGCCAACTAGCACCTAGTTTCAAAATTAACATGTACCATCAGGTATAAATAATTAAATCCGACCATTACCAGCCCTAATAACATCTTAGGACAGTATATTAACATGTCATATTAATTATCATACCTATCTAATCAATTAAAATCGTTTTTACACCAAAACAATGCAAAAAACTCAAAACAGAAAATTTCAGATTTGCATGTTTTCAAAATAACGATTTTTAATTAATTTTTTCATGCATCTAAAGCACTAAAATAAGCATTGTCTAGGCTCTGATACCACTGATGGAATATGACATGGTATGATAATCATGATAGCACAGCGGAAAAACAAAAATTTTATCATACATACCATACATATCCAAAGATAGGAACGAAAACATGCAATTTTAGGGTTTTGAAACTTACAATAGATGATGCCTTTTATTCTTTGATTTTGTATTGTCCAGCAACCAAGATGCCTTTATCCACCTTAGATCTCGATCACCAATGCCAAGGAATAGCCTTTTGCGCCACTCCCCTCTATTCTCACACACACAATTACACCGTCGGCTTAAAAACGAGATTGCTAGATCTCTTTTTCGGTATTGTGTAAGGGTTATAGTTTGAAGCTACAAAACTTGATTTTGTACTTCTTTAAATTGCTATTACTGTTCAATAACACAAGAGAATGAGGAACAATCCTTTCTCCTTGTGAAAATTGAACAAAAGAATTAAGAGAGAGAGAGAGTCACTATTCACGAGTTACTATTCACGAGTTACTATTCATGCCACAAAAAAAATTAGGTTTAGGGTTTTATTTCTTTTAATATATATGCTTATCCTTTGGCAAGTCATTAATCTGAATTCAACTATCCTAAGATAATTAATTCAAACTCTATCACTTCCTAAAGATAAGTAATATATTTTGAATTAAACTCCTTTGAATTTAAATTTAAATTTGAAATAAAACATAAGACATTTAAATAAATGAAATCACTTAATTAAATATATAAGTGATTTAATTTAATTTAAATTCCTTTAGGCTTTAATATTCAATTAACTTAATTAACACAAGATAATTAATTAATTGAAATTAAACCTTATGGGCTGAATTTCTCTCTCTCATGGACCAAAGCCCAATAGCAATATTATAACCCATTACATACATTAATTTGACTTTAATTAAAAGCCCAAATTAATGTCCAATACTTAATTTAAATATTTTAAGCCCAATGCTTTGTGTGCGATCCTATAGGTCCATTTAATGTTGGCAATGAATTAATAAATTAATTCAAAGGCTATATATATTCTCTAGCAAGATATTATAGCATTCCAAATTAAATTAAAATGCATATGGCATTTGGTGACCTAATGCAATTTTGCATAGTCCCTTACCCATAAATATCAGAATTAATATAAGGCATGGAACTAGTCATCCTTATATACATTAATTCATTTCTTGATATTCCAGTGACACTGAACTCTCAGATAAATAATGATTACTCATTATTTCATCTCGGTATGGCCATACACTTCTCAGTTCACTGATCAAGTGGCCGGTGATATTTTTCTCTCTTATCGAGAGGGGTAATCCCTTCACTTCTCTCATGCTCTCTAACATGAATCAGTGCATACCCAATCATACCCGTACTTGTCACTCTGTTACGAGCACGTTAGGTGTATGTCAAAGTACACAGTAATTCATAAAGAGTTTCATAGAGATTTCAGGTCTAAGAACTCCGATACAAAACTTGCATATGAGAAACACTTATGACTTGTACCATGTAGTGTTCTCATGAGCGGATCGAATCCAGATACCATGTTCTTTAACATGTATCTATGATCTCTGATTGACACTCTTGTCCTAATGATCCGTAAGACAGAACTCATAAGATTAGAGAGAGCATACTAGTCTTAATTCATTTGTTATTCCCATAACAATGACTGACTAGGGATATTTAGAATGATGTCTCATTTGTTTCAAGGTCTTACAATCCATGTGCCTCACACATGATAACTTAAACCGAAACAACACTCTTGGATAGTTTTATCAATTGATATGCACAGGAATACAAAGGATAAAACAAATGCCTCATTTTATTAATTTCAAATGTTTCGTTACAATGTATTGGGGCTAGGGCTTACACTAACACATATCGATCAGATATGATTGTAATGTCAACACATTGAGTGACATACTTCTTAAGCATGGACATAAACCAATTCCAGCCTTTATTTATTTTCAGACTCAATAATAGCAAAGGGAACTGGAAATAATATACTGTTACCATCAATTGAGCTTGCAATAAACAGAGTATGTTAAAATTTTCCAGTCAAGAAAGTATCATCAATCAACAGAATCGGCTTACAGTGAACCAATCCATTTATGGCTGGTTTAAAACTCCAAAAAACCCATTGAAATGGCTTCACCATTGAGTCATTCTTTTGTTGCATTTCAAATTCAAAAATAGTTTCCAAATTATACGTTTGTAAAGCAATTGAGAAACCTAGCAACTTTTGATATGACTCAATATAATTACCAAATATAGACTCTATTGCTCTCATCTTTGTGTACATTGCCTTGCGGTAAGATACTTCAAAATTAAATTGTTTCTTAATAGACGTAATAATAACATCAACAGGTAGAGTCGGTTGTTTAACTGACTATACCTATGATACAATTACAAATTATTTGAGAGCCCAGTTGTTGATGATCCATGGACATGTTATGAGCAATGCATAAATGTGGTCCCTGAAATCTTATGATAGTCCAAAAAGGACTATTTCCTTTTCTTGATGCTTTTAACCTCCATCTGCTGCAGTCATCTGTTTGAGCGCATTGCACAACCTAATAATGTGGCTTCGATTACACAACTCTAAAATTCACATTCCTCATTATTGAATACTTTTTCACGCTGGATTTGACTTCATCCTTTACTGTGAAAAACCATTTCGATAGATAACTCGGACACATTGTCCCAAGTCTTAAAGTAAAGATCTTCAGAAATATCAACTTGGGCTGCATTGAAGTAAATTTCTGAGTAATGCTCCAATGGGAACACAAAGTTAGCCTCATCTATCTATTCAATTTGATGTATAGATGTTAATGGACTGGTAAATTCAGTATCATCGAAATCCTCGCCATCACTGTCTGCTTGCATGTTAATAGTTTCTACCTCATTATCATCATTGGGTGAGATATAATCATTGTACATAGGAACATCTTCAATATCATTATCATCCCCCAAATTAATTGACAATTCAATTCCATAATCTGCATTACTAGGATTATATCTTGTCTCTTTGTTTGCATTCATATTTTTCAGTGTTGCCAAATATCCTATCACATAGTAAATCAACATCTCTCTTATTAAAAGAGTGCAATTGTTGACTAGGAGCTGCGCCTGTAACCAATTAAATAGAAGGCTACTGATTAATATCAGAAATATGGGAAATAGAATGCATTCGACTGTCATCGTGAATATGAGAAATAGAACGACGTTGACTATTAGCATGAACATTGGAAATAGAACGCCTTCGACAATCATCTGGGACATGGCAAATTGAATAGCGCTGACTGTCGAGTTCTGTAATTAACATGACTTGGCTCTGCACCACTACTCTCAATAAAATTTCTTTGGATTGAATGACTTTTCGATATGTTTTGAAAAAGTGATTTACTAAAAAAATCATCCACCCTTCGACTAATTGACCGCCTTAGTTGACTCATTCTTACAGTAGGGACCTGGCTAACTGATCGCCATAATTGACCTTCTTCTGAACTAATACTAGCATGCGTTCTCATTAAATCACCATCCCATCGACTTACAGACAGTCTTGGCTGACTGAAAATATCATCACCTCAGTGGCTATAAAATCATCGTTGTTCACTTTCATCTAAATTTTGTATTACACCTTCGACAAAATTATATTGAGATAACATTTCAATATCTTGATGACTAGTGGATTGCGTAGGCTAACTAGGCCCAATTTAATTAGGCAGTTGATGATGACCTGCCTCAATATTTTTCCTTTGGAATGCCTTACTTATAAATTGATATTCGTGTTCATTTATGGGTCGACTAGCTCCTGCACCCCCCTCACCAAGAACAATTAATCCCATCAAGTTATAATCATCATATATTCTTATATTATCATAAATTGTATCTATGTCATCGTCATCCGCCAAATCGATCGAAGTCCAACATAACAATCCTCGATTGTACATTGGGCTCTTATAAATAATTCTAGTAATCACATCGTTCATACCTAAATCCAATTTTATGTGAATTTTATGGATCAATTCACGAAGAGTTGGCTTATTTTTAACTCTCATCCTCCTTATAATGGCATTCGGACCTAATAATACCACATATTTATAATTTATCTAATGATTTTTTATATTTAAATTATGAAAATTAAATTTATAATTTTTTTAATTTATCTTATTTCAATAGTACAATTGCGATTTTCATAACTTGTGGCTTTAAATTCTCAATTTCAATCTGCATTTGAGTAAATAAAATCAAAATTATTATATAAGCAACCTAAAATTAAACATATAAAATTACAAATTAAAATTTACAAAAATTATACTTACCTTTCAGAATAATATTGAAAAACTATTATTGATCCGATAAAAATATATTATCTCCTTAAATTGTAAAATTTATGATAATTTTACATATAATAATTAAAAAAAAAATTAACATGAAGGAAATGCAAAGAAACTTGGGCTTCAGCTAAAGAAATTATTGGGCAGCATTTATATAGTCAAAGGGAAAAAATTGAAAGGAGGCGGTTTCAACATGAAACCGCTATCAGGACTTGCAATTTCAGAGTCTGAAATCGCTGCCTCCTTCAGCGATTTCATGTTAAAATCGGTCCCACCTATCCTGCTCTCCTGAAAAAACTGTTGCACCTGGCAGTGGTTTCATACTAACATCCCAATCCCATAAATAATTTCTGACACATCCAATTTTTGTAATTATTTATTTAAAATACATTATTAAAAAAAGTTTCCATATATATATATATATATATATATATTGCCCAAATGGCTTTTCATTATGGAATCAATGCTCTAGTTCGTCCGTGGATAGAATTTACATTAAAATTTGGTGAATTTTTCAAAAATCCTACTCTATAATGAAGTACCATTGGCAATATTTGACTCTACTTGACTAGATATTCCCTTTGTTATCAATAAGGTCGCTCAATATATGCATGCTCCTACAGATTTTTGAGCTATCTCAAATAAACCACTTTTAATGGCCTTCACCTTCGGAAGTCATCAATCTCTCATTTATAAGGGTAGTCTGATGCAAATTGCGGTGGTTGCTTCGATGATTGAGGTTTTACTATATATATATAATCAAAATTTGATATCATAATCTTTTATAAAATAACAAATTATAGCTCGCTCTTTTTACACAAGCAAAATACCATGATCCGGTTACATTTTGATCTTTAACAAACATTCTAGTCCCTTCAAAACAATTGAAATGCTCAACTTTTTTTTTCACTTTTTTTATTTGATCATTTATAGTATTTTGAAAATTTGCCAATAAATGCAAAAGTTACTTTATTTGGACTTGTATAAATAATTTTTTTTCTCATTATTAGATTACAATATATTGCAACTTTCGAGTAGGTCTATTGATTGAAGCTGTATTTTTCATAAATCAATCCCTGATTCTAAATTAAGTATGCAATTTAATCACATATTTTCGGGATCAATTTTATTCACGGTCACTTAACTTATGTCTAATCGTTCGAAAGTAACTGATTTTTTTCGTAACAAAAATAACACTAAACTTAGTATCGTTTTGTACAAAAGTTAACATGATCGAATTCCGACGATGATCCTCGTCAGAATGGTGACATGGCCTACCACATCACATGTCTTGACATATATGGCAAGAGATCTTATACCACATCATCATCTGACGTGTCATATTTAACACGTTAGCAACCATATCATCAAAACTTTACACCTCATTTCGTCACATCAGCGATCTCATTTGTTGACGTATAATTTAAATGGACAAATTGGCAAAGGACACGTGTCAAATGGTAGAAACCTATTTGACTTAGCGTGTGTACCACTAAAGAAACCTTAAGTCCTCTGCAAAAATCATCTTTCCCATTTTATTTTGGATCTAAGCGAGTCTCTGTTCAAATGGGTTTCTTTTGTCTCCTAAAAAATAAAAGATCTTGAGGGTGTGTGTTTCTCTTTGTTCGAATCGTCTTTCCCATTTTATATCTGATCAACATGAAATCGAGGCATAAGGTGTTGGGTTTCTCTTTTTCTCAAAAAATGGAGTTCTTTCTTTAGATTTGGGGAGAAAACGGAGGCAGTAGATGAAGTTAATCTCTTTACTTGGGTAAAATTGCAAATCTGGAGCGAAAACCGAAGTGAAGCCAGTAGATGACATTTTAATTCTTTAGATAAGGAGAGAAAAGTGAAGTGGATGTCTTTATCTACCACTACAAGAAAACAGAAAAATAGCAACATAATTCATTACGTTGCTAATTTAGCAACGGAATACCAATTCCGTTGCTAAAATTGGTTGAAGTTTTAGGAATTTAGCAACGGAATACAAAATGGTTGCATTCCGTTGCTAAAAAGGGGGGAGATTGGAGCTATCATTTTCCTAGGAAAAGCAAAATGTGAAAACAGTATTGTTTTTATTTCTTTAGCTGCGGTAACTCTCCTTTGTTTGTGCTGGGTCTTTTCTTTTGAAAGGTGAATATGCTTGTCTTGCATATTTCAATTTATGGGTTCAATAACATTACAAGAAAAAAAAACATTTAGCAACGGAAATTAGCAACGAAAAATATCAATTTTTTGTTGCTAACGAAAATTAGTAATGGAGTCAATGGCTGCTAATTTGACGGCTGCTAATTTGACGGTTGCTATTTTGTAGCAACGAAAATTTTATTCTGTTGCTAAATTTAGTAACGGAATTTAATTTTCGTTGCTAAATCCAACCGATGTAGATTCAGTGAATCAATCAAAATTAGCAATGAAACAACATTTTCTTTGCTAAATTTAGCAATAGAGATTGTTTTTTCGCTGTTAAAATTAGCAACGGAATTAGATTTCTGTTGCTAAATTTAGAAACGAAAAAACAGAAATTCATTTTTCGTTGATAAATTCACCCACCAATAAAAAATTTTCACGATGGTGATATCCGTCGCTAAAACTTATTACATGTAACAGTCCAAATATCAGGCTAGTCGGAAATAGTACTTTCCAACAGTGAATAATGACATCGGGGAGAATAGTGTATCCTTGAGTCGAAAAATATTTTATTGGACCATTGAAAAAAGCAAGTTAGCTGGAGTCCAAAGATATAATTTGGACTGAAAGTGAGGTTAAATGGACTATTAAAAGTCAAAAATAAGGAAAAAGTCACAGTTTCAATTAAAAAGATGCTTGGGTTAAATGAGAGTTTATCTGGAATTTTAAAAATAACAAATAATCTTTAAAAATTATCATATTTTTTAGATCTACATTAAATATGATGTAGAATTATATGGTAATAAAAAAATTAATGTTACGATAACTTTGGAAATTGAAATATCGTACTGATAAAAATGAACCAAACCGAAAAATAATCTTCGAATGACTCAAAAATATTCATGGAGTCTAATAAATATATTTAAAGAATTTTAAAAGTATTTTTAATGATATTTGACCTCAAGAAGTAAGAGAGAAATAATAATTTCGGTTTAAAGAGTAACTGGTCAATTATAATTTGACCAGGGCTTTAAACAAATAGCAAATAATTTTCAAAAATTGCAAAAATTTTCAGTTAAGCCTTTTATGAGATGTAAAATCATTTGGTAGAAAAAATTAATTTTTTGGTAACATCAAAAATTTATTAATCGGATTGGTTGGATTGAATCGGACTGAAAACGGACTCTGATTGAGTTAAAATTTTTCATGGAGGCTTAATATATTATTTTAAGAATTATGGAATCAATTTTGAGTGAAATTGAGCTTTGAAAGTGAGAGAAATAAATTATAAAAGTTTATTGGGCTTGAAAGGCATAAATGGGCCTAAATTAGTTGGATCATCTGGTTGGACCAGGTCTAGGCCCAAAATCAGCCTATAAATAGCTTAAAAATTACCATTTTTCCAGAAGACTCTCCAGCCTTCATGTTGCTTCTCTTCCTCTTTTTCCAAATGAAGTTTTTCCCCTTTGTTCTTTGATTTCTTCATTTTCTTTCATCTTTCTTCCTAAGTCCAACCTTCTCAATTAAAGTTCAGCCTCTCTACTAGCTTATGGAAGCTTCTACTCTTCATTTAGAGGGCTGGAAGTGGTTTAAATCAAGGAAATAAATTGATGTCTCAAAATTGATGTAAGTGGTAATTGAGTTTTTAATAAATTTTAAAGCTTTCAATAGGTTAATTAGGATGTGTAGATTAAGATTATGTGATTTATTTGATCAAAGGAAACAAGAATTGATGGGTTTTTGGCCTTGAAAATTTTGGCTATAATAGGAAAAACTTGAAGGAAATGGAATTTTCAAGAAAATATATGGAAGATGTGAAGACCAAGGTATTAAGGAGATGAATTTGAGGTTAGTGGATACATTATTCCTTAATTTTCATAAATTGTGCATGAAAATTTATGTTTGTAAATATTTGATTTTATGTGATTATGTATGATTAATTGAAAATGATGATATATATATGTGATTGAGAGTTTAAATTGATGAATGAAATATTTTTAAATGAAAAAAAAATAGTTGGAAGGCAAGAATCCATGTTGGCCAAATCTTTATATGTGTGTATGTGAAGTTATTTTGGTTAAATGGTGAAGAAAATATTGTAATTTGGAAGTTGGAATAATTTTCATGCTAAATTAATTTAATGGGAATTTTTGGAAATTAATAGAATATTTTTAAGTTAAATTTTATATTATGTTATAGTAAAAATACTGAATTTTAATGAGAAAATTGAAATTATTGCATAAATAGCCATAATTCAAGCCAATTAATTAATTGGAGTACACATTAATTTATTGAGAATTTTTAGAGTTTATTTGAATATATTTTAATTTAGTGTTATATTATGTTTGAAGTAAAAATTATGGGACAGGATAGTTTTAAGGGAAGTAACAGTGTATTTAGAGATAGAAATAAATGAAGAGTAGCATGAAGATGAATTAAGTGGAATAAGAAGACAGTGACCCAATTACGTGAAATTGCAAACAAATAATTAATAGTATTAAATAATATATGTGGAGGAATTGTTCATATAGTTAAGAGAGGAAATGCATGCATGCAAAATGTGGGACCTGACAACTTAAACATGTAAATATGCAATCTCAATTGTACTATTATTATAAGAGGAAACTGAATGCATGAAGTTAAAATAGGATGCAAGTGGTATATTTAGGACGCGGTAAAAAAATTAATAATAATAATGAAATAAGAATTTATGTATGAAATTAAGGATAGGGACCAAATTGGAATTTTTCAATAAAGATGGAATTAATAGTGTAAAACGTACAATTGGGGGCAATTTTGAGAATAAAATGAAATAAAAGGGTATTTTCATAATTTGTAAAAATTTGAAGGACTAAACAGCAATTTAGTAATTTTAAGAATTAAATGGTAATTTAACAAGTTTAGGGATTAAATGACAATTTACGAGAAAATATTGAATAAATAGTAATAGGTAATTGAATACTAATAATTTAGTTAATTTAAGAATTAATATGTAAAATAATTAATAATACGCAAAATGAAAGTAATTATTGAGAATAAATAAGTTTAATAATTAAAATAGTAATATCAGGATATTAAATTATAAAATGGTAATTATGACAGTCAAACCAATTATTCAGCATGTTAGTCGAATCTGAATAATTGTATGCAAATATGTATATGTATAATATGTGTACAAATATATGTATGATTTGTAAAAATAATGTGTATATGTATATGTATATGTATATGTGTATAGATGTATGTAGATGAATATGTATGTATTTGATTATGATATGTATATGCATATATACTATATGTTTAATAATGTGTGTATTATGTATGAATATAGTGAACTTTTAGTTATGGCCGAATGGAAGGTAGGAGGAAAACTATGAAATCTTTAGTTATTTGAATGTGATTAAACTTTACAATGATAGTACAAATGAGTATTGATATCCATAAATTTTTATAGAATTTATGGGAATTAAACGAATATTTTTGAAATAAATTTTAGTTAGGTATTAATTGAAAAATATGAAATTATGATGAATTAATGTATAATTTATTGATTAAATGGTGAATTATTACGAAATAATTCACAGACTATGTAAGGAAAACAGATTGCAAATATAAATGTACCAGTACAGTATTGACAAGTATTGAAAAGTATTGTAAAGAATGAATAATTGAATAATAAAATGAAAAGTAAGTGAATATATGCCATTAGAAATAACCAGACAGTAAAAATTAGCTCAAAATATATAAATCATGACGACTTGTTATGCTATGAATTGAATCTTTGATCACCATGGCTTCTTTATCTCTGTTATCTGCTCTGTGAGAATTGACCTTCTGGGGGTCATTTTTCTATCTCTGTTGTGGCTTTGTGGGGTTCACGTCCTGTATATCCGGTTTGAGAGTTTTTTACCGGGTCTGTACTAGGGGCATAATGATAAGAAAGTATTAAAAGTGTAAAAAAAAGTTAAAATTGAAGTTTAAGATGAAAAAGGACTAAAATGAAAAGAGTTAAAAAGTTTAGGGGTAAAAAAGTAATTTTTTTAAAAGATGAATTTGATAAGTAAAAGTGAGAAGGAAAGAATTAATAAGGGTAAAATGTTAATTTGGTCAACTAACTGTGTAAAAAGTCAACTTTGTAAAGTTAAATGATTAAAATATAATTTTACATAAAAAGTCAAAACAAAGATTAATTGGTAATTTATAAACCAATTAATAGATTAAAATGAGAAAATAAGAAATTAAAGGACATTTTGGTAATTAAAGGTATAAAAAGATAAATTTGAAATAAATGAAAGGTTAAAGGACTAAACTGAAAAATTAAACAGTTTTAAATTAAATTGAAAAATGGGTTTTTAATAGTATATTATGCTTATTAAGACTTTTAAATGAATTTAAAATAAATGCTATAGTGTAGAGAAATATGCACATGAATATATGTATGTAAAAAAAATAAATAAAAAAATACATACGTACATGTATAGGTATGCATGTATGTATAAGCAAATGTATCTATATGTACGAGTAATGTATGTAAACGAAATGTATGTATACGTGTATGTATGTATGGGTGTATAGAAATACATAAGTAAATATGTATGTATATGTTTATGTATGTATGTATGCATGCGACAATGTATGCATGTATATGTAAAAGCATATATGTGATCATGTATGCATGTGTATGTAAAGTATGTATATGTATATGTATAAGTATGCATGTAAAGTATGTGTATGCATGTTATATGTATATAAGGGTATGTATGTATAGGCATGCATGTATGATATGTATATGTATGTATAGGATATGTATATGTATGCATGTATATGTATGTATATGTATGCATATGTATGCATGTATTATAATGGCCTCAATATCGGATTAGCCGTGAACAGTATTTTTCGATAGTGAATAGTATTTTTCGGGCCGAAAAATACATTCGAAAGTCAAAAATATTTTATTGAACTATCAGAAAGTATTAGTCATGGTGAGTCCGGGGTTAAAATTTGAAGTGAAACCGATATCAAATGGATCTCCAAAAATCAAAAACACAAAAAAGGTAACGAGTTAATTTCTCTGGTAGGTAATGCGATATAATTTTGAATAAATTATTAAAAATAGTAAATAAACTCCAAAAATTATCAGATTTTGCATATCTTCATGAATTTTTATATAGAATATTTTGGTAGTAAAAATTAAATTTTTCGATGATACCGGCAGTTGTCGAATCGAATCGATAAGTTTGAATTGGATTGATAACGAACTCCGATTGAGCCGAAAATTTGTGTACTACCTATTTTTAATATGATAAAAATAATGAAATTTTTTTGGAGTGATTTGAAGTAAGCAAGTGATAGATTTTGGATTGAGCTTTAAATGGATCAAAAGGCCCATTAAGATTATTTGGCTTAAGCCCACTCATAAGACCCAATCCAAGGCCCATTAGAGGGGTATAAAAGAGCTGAAAAATCTAAGATAACTCCAAAAATTTCCCAGCTCTCCCTCTCTCCTTCAAGTGGCCGAACCATCCTCCTTCCTTTTCCTTTTTGATTTCTTCAACTTTCTACTTCAAATTTTCATGTAATCCTAACATGAGAAGTGAAATTTCATTTCTCTTGTTCATATATATGGCCTCTAATCTTTGATTAAAGCAAAGAAAGAAATGAAAATTAAGGGTGAAAAGTGAAGAGAAAAGAGTTGTCATGGCTCAAAGGAAGAAAAATAAAGCTTAGACACCCATAAGCAAGAGAAAAATATAAGTGGCTACAAATTTCTTTGATTTTTCATTTATTTGAATTAATTTTCTTTATGTAATTAAGGAAAAAAATTGTTAAATTGCTTAATTAATGAAATTATTGTGAGGAAAATGAAATTGAACCATGGAAAATGTAAATTGAATGCTTAGAATGAAGTAAAAAAAATTGTTAGGGTTGATTAAGAGAGAGGGCTGAATTTTTTCTTAAAAGAATTAAATTTATTTTTGCATGAAATTAATATATATTAATCCAAATTAACCATAAAAGTTATAATTAATATCCATGAATTTTTAAAGGATTTATGAAATTAATTTGAAAATTTTAAAGTTTATTAATTGCGTATGTAAGGAAGGAAATTGATGAATTATTGTGAAATAATTCATAAAATAAGTAAAAAATGATAGTAAATGTGAAATAATGCATCCATAAATTTTTATGGGATTTATAAAAATTATTTGAATATTTTTAGAATATTTGTTAAGTGATGTAGTTAGCAAAAATAGTGAAATTTTGTTAATTATGTCATAAAATGTTAATAAGCCTAAAATGATTTTTTCATAAATTTTTAGAGAATTTATGGGAATTATTTGAATATTTTGAGAATAATTATTGAAGTATGTAATTAATGAGAATAATGAATTATGAGTGAAATAATTCATAAAATGAGTGAAAATGATAGAAATTGTAAAATAATGTGCATATGAATTTTTTTAGAATTTATATGAATTTTTAGAATATTTTTGAAAAAAAAACATTGAATATGGTTGATTAAAAATATTAAATTATTGAAAAATAATTCAATAAATAAGTATAAGATGATAAATTAATGTGAAGTAAATTACTTCCGTATAAAAAGAAATGAAAAAGCCAATTAATGAATTTTCGAAAAATAAAATAACAAATTATATCAATATAATTCACAATTGTTCAAAAAGTTGTAAAATAAATGATTGGCTAATTTGTCAAAATAAATTAGTCCATAAAAAGTATTAAAGGAGTGAATTATTATAAAATAATTCACCAACTGAATAAAAGTGATATATTCGAATAACTAAATTTTCGGACAGAAAAAGTGAGAAAGATTATTTAAAAGTCAATTATTGAATTATTAATAAATAATTCATAGAGTTTTAAAGGAAAAGGAGAAATAGTGAATTATTACCATATAATTAACCAAATGTATAAAAGTATGAAAAGAATAATTGGCTAAAACGAAAGTAATTGCAAAAGCTAAAAGTCTGAAAAATATTAAATGTTCAAAGTGAATTATTGTAGAATAATTCACAAAAAGTGATAGAAAAAAAAGTAATTGTCAAGAGAAATAAAAGAAAAGAAAAAGTTATTGTATAGTCAATAGTATTAAAAAGAGTGTTAATGACAAAAATGTGTTGTATTAAGAAAAAAATTAAAGATTTTTAAATGTTTTAAAAAAATCAATTCGAATATAATTGATTGTTTTGCCCTTAGCAATAGTCAGGTAGTGATATTCTTGTTCAGGATATAATTGGCTAGCCATAGGGACATCCTATACCGCGGTGCAAGTCATGGCGACTTACTTTGCTATGGGTAGGATTTCTGATCTCTATAGCTTCAGTGTTACAGTGAAAGTGAAAGTGTTAGTGATGTACTTTTTAAGAGATAGTCCCTTTGGGATCATTTCTCTATTAGTGGGACCTTTGGGTTCATGTTTCGCATATCTTTTTTGAGAGTCCTATCATATTGCACTAGGAGCGCATTGAAATGAATAAATTTAACTTGTAAAAGTAAATTGAATGTAAATGTTATAAATGAAAAATGACTTGATTGAAGAAAAATGAAAAAAATTGGGATGAAACTGAAATTGTTCCCAAATGTTGTAATTAAAATCAAAAATAAAAAGAAAATATTTTATAAGAATAAAATGATAAGTAATGTTTGTACAACAAATAAAAAAATAGTACTAATTGTGTATTTAAAGTCAAAAATGATAGTGATGTATTTAAGTGTAAAATTATGACTAAGTAATGAAATTCT
The DNA here is from genome assembly GCA_037975025.1 of Excoecaria agallocha. Classification (NCBI taxonomy): domain Eukaryota; kingdom Viridiplantae; phylum Streptophyta; class Magnoliopsida; order Malpighiales; family Euphorbiaceae; genus Excoecaria; species Excoecaria agallocha. The sequence continues at coordinate 65,938,206 of CM075807.1, read as the reverse complement.
GAAAGTAAAGATTAAATGAAAAGTAAAATGAATAAAAGACGAAAGGTTGTTCAGTTAAAATGAAAAAGGTAATAATTCTAAAATAAATGCATAAAAAGATTCATTTGAAAAAAAAAAGTAGAAAACAAAGATTTGTATGCAAAATGTTCCAAATAATTGCATCACTTTGCATTAAAAGTTAAAAGTTTTGGTAATTGAAATGTGATAATTAATTAAAAGCTAAAGTGAAATAAACGAATAAATAGCGAAAAATGTAATTATATTATTTAATGAATAACTGTGTAATTAATCGAGGAATGAAACAGTAAATGGACAACGTACCATAAAAGGATACGAGTACCAATATAACTCATTAAATGAAATGACAACTGCATCAAGTGAATCAAAGTATAGGATAAAAGTTAAGTAAAAAAAATAAAAGTAGAAACGTAAAAGTTCAAAGTCAATATGAAATAGAATTACAAATGGAAGTAGAGTAAAGTAAACTGAAAAATATAAGATCAAAACAAAATTATTACAAAAAATGTTAGTAAATAATAAAAATAGTATTAAAGAAATTAAAAGTAAATTTCTGATAGATAAGAATAAAAGTTTGCATAATTTATATAATTATACTTTATTTGAAAAATTCTAGGATTAGTAGTCACCACTAAGCATTTCTAGTGCTCAGCACGTAGTGTTTACTGCGTGTAGGTTCTAAAATACTGTGGGAGTTCGGTACACGGAGAATCGAAATTTGAAGATGAAGAAAAGTTAAAATTTTATTTTAGTATTTGTGGCATATATATACTCAGATAGTGAGAGTATAAATTTGAATTGTATTCAAGTAAATGTTTGTTAAATGATAAATATGGTTATGTCTGAATTATGTCAGTAAATGATTTATAAATGACTATTATTGGTATGTGATTGATTGTCTAAAATATATATTGCCATCTGATATGATTTGTTGTGCCTCTGAGAGACTGTGTGGATTGTTTGAATTTTTCAGGAGGCTAGTAAGTTTTAGCCATTGTGTTGCCAAAATTTCATAAATTAAATAGTAATATTAAATTGTATCAAAGTTGTTTGACAGTGATTGAAGTTTAAAAAAAAAGAAATTTACCGGTTACCGCTAAATTTCGCATCAAAAAATCCAGTTCCGATAAGGATGTTACATGTATGATATGTATATGTATGCAGGTATGATATGCTATGTGTGCATGTACAGTATGTATATGTATGTAAAGTATGTGGATGTATGTATGTATAGGTAAGTGAACGTATGTATAAGCTATGTATGTATGCACATCAAATGAATGTACGTATAAGTAAATTCATGCAAGTATGTATGTGTGTTTCTGCGATTTAGTATGAAAATGTAAAGTATGTGGATGTATGTATGTATAGGTAAGTGAACGTATGTATATGCTATGTATGTATGCACATCAAATGAATGTACGTATAAGTAAATTCATACAAGTATGTATGTGTGTTTCTGCGATTTAGTATGAAAAGTTTGGGATACGTATCCACCATTGAGCGTTTCGATGCTCAACGCGTAGTTTGTTAACTGCGCGCAGGTTATGAAGACGAGAGGATTTCATTGGCTGGTATTGCAGGAGTAGTCAAGTCCAATAAAAGGAACAAGTTAGGAATTAGTTTTGGCATGTATATGCAGGTACGAAAAATATAGTTACTGTGCAAGTATATGTTTATAATATAAGAAATTTACTTATTAATTATTAAGACACAGTTATGCGATTAATAATTATATTTTAAGTATGTATGTACAAATATGTTTATTGATACTGTAAAAAAAAATTACCGGTTCATATATGGTTTGGCATTCGATTACCGCGTACACTATACGACGGTATAAGGGTGTTACATTATAATTTTTTAATTATTATGTTTTACACAAAATACCACATTGCAAAACTACACTATCCCTTAACAATACTTATTCAAGCACGAATAATCAAATTTCAGATTATTTGAAACCCATCACAATTGATTGGGTGGCAAGAAACTGAAATTGAAAATGAAAATGTTAATTATCACAATAATTCAAAAGTAAAATTTATTACATCATTTATCACATGGGCATCAACTTCAATATGTTGGTCGTCAGCAGCAAGTCTTAAGGCACAAACCAAGTCCAAATTTTTATCCTTTTCTACCAATATTTGAACCTAAAGAAAACCAATTCCCATCAACAGGAAAAATCCATTTTCAATACAGAAAACGTAACACATTCTCAATGTAGCATCCACATTATATCACAATCTTATTTACGACTCTAGAAAGGTAACAAAGCCTAATTGTCAGTCATGAGTTTAATTGAACCTGTCTGCAACTGCCAAAATTATTCCAACATCAGTTTTTGAAAGTAAGTCACCAGAGGATCTAGGTAGTGAAATTTCTAATAATGCCTCTGGAATCTACAGCAACAGAAAGCAAAAAACCAAAAGGAAAAAAATTATGTAGAAAAGAAGAAGTATCGTAAGAGTTTGACAAGAATACAGCAGACACTGATTGTGCAACATGAGTTGTAAAAATTAAATCCCAATGAAGAATAGGGGAATTATCACTATATATATAATAATATTAGAGCAAAATAAGTATTCATCTGCACTAATCTTACTGCATTGCAGCTCTTATGAGGATCAGAACAGCCTAACCTTTACATTCAAGGAGGCTGTGTGTTTACAAAATTATACACGGAGGGAAAAAGAGGTGGATTTGAAAGGGTAGAAACAAATAAATTAAAAGTGAATTCTTGGACCTAATTTGAGTAGCCGTCTCTAAGAGCATAATGGCAGGCCATTATTCCGGAGAGGGAGGTCAATTCTATCACAACAGCAGTAGCAAGATCAGACATATCAAGCGATTCAGCCTCCCAAACAATCAAAAACATATTCTCCCTCACACCCAACAGCAGACTATGTTTGGTGACCATGTTTTGAATGCTTATCACCTTGTCAATCATCGTTCCAAATTTTTCCTATTGTATTGATGTAACGAAAAACACAAATTCTTTTAAAGGGTAAACAGAATACATTTGCCTATTTGTCAGCAAATAACATGCTTCTCTCTGATAGCTCCATATAACATTGTTATTCTCAAGATATTGCATTTCAATTAGCATCACAATCTCATATATAATAACGGACTGAAAGATTCGCAAGCATGTGTACACAATATATAATACCAATCAATCTATCAATCATCAAAAGAGATTCAAGATAGTTGCATTCAAAAGCAAGATGTGAAGTCTCCCCCACCAGCATTACCAGAGATCCCTTTCTCCATTACTTACTGCCTTTGAATGTATGCAAGTCACTTTTTTAGTGACACAGTACATTATTTCTTTTTGACACAAAATTACAAATATGTGCATTTGTTATTTACATTTAACTATCCTTTTAAATTTTTCTTTAGAAAGCAAGAGAGTGAGAGAGAGAGAGAGAGAGAGAGAGAGTGAAAGAGATAGAGGACCTTGAGGCCCTTTTCTAGCCTGACCCTCTCTCCTACAGCCGTTATCCTATAGATGCGCTTCATATCTGCCTGTCCATCTATGTCTGCAACATTATAACCAAAATAATCAATTATATTCATTCAGAAAAGCTCAGAAACTAGTCTTTTTGTGCCCCAATTATCAACATGTGTCCACATTAGCCAACAATATATTGTTAATTAAATACAATGAACTAGTGATTGTTCATACTAAGATTAACATTCAGCTTAAAAATAAATCCAACATTTGCCTAAATCAAATGCTCAGTTAACAAGGTTAGAGGGTAACAGTAGTGTACGTAGTAACGCCTCTGTAAATTGAAGTTCACTGGCCAAAAGTATCTACAACCTTTTTAGGGCATTCAGATTCAACAGAAATAATGGTTTTCTCTGTGGAACTCTAATATTCGAATATCAAACAATTGATGATGAATCCCCGAGAAAATCTTCTAGTTTTGGTGCTTGTTGGTGATGGCTTTCCGCATATATAAAGCTTGTGAGAATGGAGGTTTCAGCCATTGTTGTCCTTCCTTGAGCTTCCCCCGAGCTTCCCCAGCCTGAAAATAAACGAATAAACAGTTTAAAAAACCAATAATATGAGAAACATGCAGATCTTATTACATGCTTTCTAATAAAACATGCTTTCTAATTGTTACATATATATATCCTAGACTAAAATGAAATAAAGTCATAAGTTCAATAAAACATGCTTTCTAATTGTTACATATATCCTAGACTAAAATGAAATTATCAGTAAAAAGTAAGAATTTGAACCCCATCAAGAGCTCAACAAAAAAAAACACAAACAGTTCTGCACTCAAAATATTCATGCATTTCTAATACAAATTCTTCCGATTGAGACATTATTCTCAAACAAACACATTACTGTAATGCCAAAGTCATTCACTTCTTGACTGATTCAAGCACCAATGAGCGAATTTAACAGAACAGAGAAAAATGACTTGTGCAATTTCCTAACTGGGTTCAGAAGTAAAGCTCCGTTAAGTGAAGTAAAAACAACTGAACAGCTAATTCCCATTAATAATAACAATTACAGCCATAATGCAACAACGTAGAGCGTTAATTGTTTATCGATGTCTCAAAAAAAAGGAAAGGAACTTGGCTAATTTACGCTCAGAAAAGGAAGAAAGGAAAGAAAAAACAACCTGCATCTCTACTAGGCACATCACGAGCATCAAATTGCCTGCAACTTCTATCACCTTTGAACTATATAAGCATGATGTCTACATAGCAAACATTGATAGTCAACATAAGAACAACACATGCATAGAAGTTGAAGAAACACAGTACCTTAACCAACACCTTATTTTTCCCCATTTTGTAGCTCTTCTCTATGCATCCTCACTGGCAATATATATATATTAGTAAGTGTAATTGCCAATTGAAATATTTAGAAGCTGCATTCTTAGTTCAGTAATATTTTTCATGTATCTATTAATATCAAAGAATACAAAAAAGTAAAATAAAAGGAGAGCTACAGTTCTTTTGTCATTCTCAGTGATAAAGCAGAATTTGACTTTATCTGTAAAAATGAGAGTTGACAGTTGATGATTCATTCAGGTGACAAAGCCTGCAAGAAGGAGTGTCCGGTCGGACCCGGATATTAGTACTTCGAAGCTTAAGTTAGTAGCTTTTAGAGAGAGTGTTTAGAGAAAGAGTCTCAGATAGTCAATATCTGAAGCCATTGTATTTTAGGCTATTTATAGGAGCTCTTTGGAGGGGTGCTTGAGTATCTTGGGGCGTGATAATCGGCAGTTGGGGCAGGTGAGTGGACAGGAGGCAGGCAGAGAGTATGAGCGTTGGCTTGTGTCGACGGACTAACAGGACGTGCTATCCCATCAGTTCGATCGGACATCACGCCTTTATGTCTTGTCTTCTAGCTCACACTTTGCCTTTTTGTTATTGGGCCAACCTGATTGGGCCTTTGGAGATGTATTTTTCATAGTTATCATTTGTCCCCCCTCCAACGGGTCCGATCGGGCGATTTGTGCTTTTTGGCGGGATTTTCGAATTTTTGAGAGACACTCATTTGAAGAGACGCGTCCATTCAGCTCAGACAACTGTTATGCATTTAATGCCTACGCACTTGCCAAGGGCAACGCTTCGTTCAGCCGTTATGCATTTAATGGATTGGAGACACGTGGAGATTATCTAGCAGAGAGGCAGTTGGAGAATTTCAGAAGCTTAGAGCCTATAAATAGGTGACTTTGAGGCAATTTTTTCTCATTTTTTAGTGATCCTCAGCAAAATTCTTCCATGACTTTTTCACGAACCTTGTCATTTCAGCGATTTCGGAGTTTCTCCAAGTAATTCCTCATTCATAATATCATTTTTACTTCTCCCCCTCATCAGAGATGGCTTCAGGCAGCATCAAGTCTATAGATGGGAGTTTTCTTGAGGCTTATAAAGACTGTGAGACCGTAACTCGTCGATTTTAGCGCATGAATCGATGGAGATTAAGCGGAGGCATCTCGCATCTTCGGTTCGAGAGTGACATCGAACATAGCGGATGAATTTGAAAAGGGAAAAAGCCTTTGCATTTTGGGCTCGGGATAGACATCGATCCTAGTGAGTAATTTGATGGAGATCAAATGGGTGCGCTTCGCATCTTAGGCTTGGGATGAACATCAAGCCTAGCAAAGGAACTTACCCTGCTAATGAATGGACTCCGAATTTCGTATCTTCGGCTATATTAATCCTAGCAGATGAGTTGTACCATATTAATTCATCAATCGTATCGAGCCTAGCAAATAATTTGATGGAGATCAAATGGGCGCGCTTCGCATCTTGGGCTTGGGATAAACATTAAGCCTAGCAAAGAAATTTACCATGCTAATGAATGGACTCCAACTTTTGTATCTTCAGCTATATTAAGCATAGCAGATGAGTTGTACCATATTAATTCATTAATCGGGATATGAGATCAATCGAAATTAGGCCCTCAGTCTTAGAGTGACTGGAATAGAAAAATTAGCCAAGATGTGTTATTGATTGGAGATCAAGTTATCCGATCCACGTTTTGGTGGTTGAATTATAGTGACCAATCGGGCAGAGGTCTACAGGCATCAAAGGCCCTCATCTCAAACTCCTAATGGTAGAAAATTTCTTTTTGATCCGCACTGAGGCGGTAGGAGGATCCAACCCAAAGGTCGCTTTGCTGGAGAAGGAGTAGTTAATACATTTGATTAAATGACGAGTAGTAAATTCATGAGTTTAGACACGTACCTATCTTTAAGCTATTTTTTTGCTTCGTGGAGACACTTATTTAGTGTGCATCAGAAGGTTTAAGGGAGTTACCCGCTTATGGGGAGTTACCCTTTTGGAAAACCTCAATCAGGATGTCAATATCCTCCGACCAAAATTAATCTGGCAACTTTGGGAGTTACCCGATTATGGGAAGTTGCCATTTTGGAGTTATCCTTTTGGAGAACCTGGATTGGGATGTCAGTATCTTAAACTCTTACCGACCAGAATTAATTTGGCGACCTTGGGAGTTACCCGCTTATGAGGAGTTGCCCTTTTGGAGTTACCCATTTACGGGGAGTTACCCCTTTTGAAGAACCTTGGTCGGAATGTTAGTATCCACCGGCCAAAATTAATATGGCGACCTTGGGAGTTACCCATTTACGGAAAGTTACCCTATTAGAGAGCCTCGATCGAGATGTCAATATTCATCGACCAAAATTAATCTGGCAACCTTAGGAGTTATCCACTTATGAGGAGTTTTCCTTTTGGAGTTACCCACTTACGGGGAGTTACCCTTTTGGAGACCCTTGGTTGGGATATCAGTATCCACCGACCAGAATTAATATGGCGACCTTAAGAGTTACCCACTTATGGGGAGTTACCCTATTGGAGAGCCTCGGTCGGGATGTCAGTATCCGCGGACCGAAATTAATCTGGCGACCTTGGAAGTTACCCGCTTATGGGAAGTTATCCTTTTGGAGTTACCCTTTTAGAGAACCTCGATCGGGATGTCAGTATTCGCCGACCAAAATTAATCTGGCGACCTTGGGAGTTATCCTATTGGAGAGCCTCGATCGAGATGTTAGCATCGATCGACCGGAGTTTTGTGGAGAAAACCTTGGAGAATGACTCAGATATTCCACCTAAAGGAAAAAGAAAAGAAAATAAAAATAACAAATTTGCAAGTTGAGGCACGTACCTTGTCTTCATGCTTTCCTTGGAGTAATGGCACTGTCTGTCCCCACCATTATCCGCTCGGATGTGGGAATTCATTCAAATGATCGCCCATCTGGACGTTGTAGTCTGTCAGCGGCGTCTATCCTTCTTCGCCTACTGGATCTCCATACATCATCCATCTGTATGTATTGGCAAGCTCTTTCCATCAAGTTGGAAAAGCTATTAGGCAACCTTATTGTTAATGATTCGAATAACGGGCGATCGATAGTTCCTCCAGCCAAGGCAGTTGTCGCCATCTCTAAACTTACATTTCTCACTTCAGACATTGTGAATTGAAATTTACTGATGTAGTCTCTAAGACTTTCATTAGTCCCTTGGTACAGGTTGTATAGATCGTTAACCGACTTGGGCGCCTTTGTCTGTACAACGAACCGTGATAGGAACAACTCTTTGAATTGTCTAAAGGAGGTTATCGATTCCTGAGGCAGCTCATGAAACTAATTTAATGCATCTCCTCCTAAGGTGGTGGAAAAAACTCTGCAGGCAATCCTTTCATCATAGGTGTAAACCTGCACTTTTGTCAAAAACTCAGCCAAATGGGTGGTCGGATCAGTTTTACCTATGTATTTGTCAATTACTATGTCTCTCCACCTAGGAGGCAAGCTTGACTTTGTGATCTCCCTGCAGAATAGAGAGGCAATATTCTTACAAGTATTACCCTCAAATACACCTTCTTTGAGACTTGCCAAGCTAAACTGCTTTAGCTTTTTCTTGAACCATATATCTTCCTTGCGTTTGGTGGAGGTAAACTTGCTTTTAAATCTTTTGGAGTGGCCGTTATTTGGGGTGTTTATAAAGGATAAACTATCCCCAACAAGCGGAATGGGGGATTTACTAGAACTGTGGGTGAAGTCTTGGACGGATGAGGTTATCCCTTTGCCTTTGTTATAACCTACCCGGGGTTTTGACACCCATTCTACCACCATTTTGAGCTTAAGGCTTTTTAATGGAGACTCTTCGATTTCTCTTTTTTCTGAAGTCTTTACCCATAAAGTCTTGTGCATGTGTTCTTTCAAATGTTATGGGCATCCTACCTTTTTTTATTGTCTGGACAATGCTGGTGGTGAAATCGCTAAGGAGGTAGCACATATCCTTGAGAGTGATGGTTGTATTTTCCGGTTGCTATAAGATATCATGGTTCAAAATTGGGAGGAGGTTGTCCCCACTTAGGGGCCTTTGAGATCTCTCTCTTCTCCCTGCTTGTCTAAATTTTCCATGACCGTCGTTGTTGCGGTCACGCTCTTTTGAGGTTGCCTACTCAGTGGATCTCAAACTGGCCATATCTCTCAATGAGAGCATCAAATGAAAAAGCAAAATTTGACTTTATCTGTAAGAAGGAGAGTTGACAGCTGACGATTCGTTCGAGTGACAGAGCTTGCAAGAAGGAGTGCTCGGTCGGACCCGAGCATTAGCACTCCGAAGCTTAAGTTAGTAGCTTTTAGAGAGAGAGTGTTTAGAGAGAGAGTCTCAGATAGTTAATACCTGGAGCCATTGTATTTCAGACTATTTATACGAGTTCTTTGGAGGGGTACTTGAGTACCTTGGGGCGTGATAATCGGCATTTGGGGCAGGTGAGAGGTGATGTGATAGGAGGCAGGCGGAGAGTATAGGCGTTAGCTTGTATTGGTGGGCTAACATGACGTACTATCCCATCAGTCCGATCAGACATCACGCCTTCATGTCTTGTCTTCTAGCTCATACTTTGCCTTTTTGTTATTAGACTTGGGCCATGCAAAGTGTTGTTAGGCCAACCTGATTGGGCCTTTTGAGATGTATTTTTCATAGTTATCACTAAAGCTAAAGCCAAACAGAATCTATATAATATCTTCAAAATCAAATCAAAATAAAAAAATTTCAAAAAAATTTCTTACAGGAATTTTTTTCCAAAAGAAAATAAATAAATAAAACCCAGTTGACAAGAAAAATTCACCTGTAATACCCATTATTTTCTACAAGATGAAAAAATAGAAAAAATATTTTTTATTCCCCCTCCCGTCATAAAAAAAAAAAGAAAAGAAACTCTCTTTCTTCATATTCGACAATTAATACATAGAAACAAAACTAAAAATGGGAAATTTCTAACTTGGCCGATAGATCTAACAGCTGAAAACTACTATGATTCATCGATTTTAAGAGCGAATATAAAGGAAAATCTATTAAAAATGAGCCCCAAATGAAATAAAACAAACAAGATTCAAATTTAAATAAAAACACAGATAAAATTTATGAACAGTGCCAAATAGCAAGAGCAATGGATCTTTCACAGCTAAATAATAAAGTAAATCAAAATCTGATGAAACAAACAGAGCAAAGAGGCATACCATTGATACCGATCTTGATTTTGGCCATCGTGTGAGATTTAAAGTGAAGAAAACAAAGATTTGAAAGGAAAATGTAAGTAATAGAGACAAAAGAGAGGGAGAGGGAGAGCGAGAGCGAGAGGGAGAGGGCTAGGGGGAAGAAGCAAAACGGAGGAAAAAAGGGAACTATTTATACCTAGGGCAACAGTGAAAATAGCAATTGCAACGGAAAATACATTCTGTTGCTGTTTTGGTAAATGAACAATTATTCAGTTGCTATTTTAGCAATGAAATTTAATTTTCGTAGTTAAATTTCATTCCAAAATTTTATGCCACCTACTGGGACCATATTTGGCAACGATATTGGCATTCTATTGCTAATTTTCGTTGTTATATTTTGGTGCTAAAATTTTTTCCCTTTTTAGCAACGGAATATCACCATTTTTATTCCGTTGCTAAATATAAAAACTTTAATCAATTTTAGCAACGGAATGTTATTCCATTGCTAAATTAGCAACGGAAATTTTTTCGTTACTATTTTGATATTTTATTGTAGTGTAATGAAACTATATTATATTTATTTGATTAATTATTTTCATTGTCTATTAATTTTAGGTGCAGCAACTCAAGAAGATGTAGATAATTTCAGTGATTCGGATTACAACCTAGATGAAGGAGATGATGATTCTGATGAAGCTAGGACACCTCGATCCTAAAGTGGGTCAATGGGCAAGCCAAGGAAGGTATCTAGAATGCCTCATGCTGATGGTTTTGTACCACAAGTAGATTAAAGATGTCAGTGATTCATCTGATTATCCTGAATTAGATGATTTTATGAGTTAAATATCCTTATTTTTTGGATGTTGTCAATGCTACATTACATGAGCATTTTTGAATGCTGCTTAGGGTGTTTAATGCAGTAGTTTGAATATGTTGGATTGTATGTGCCTTTTGGTACATTAGTTCCTTTTTTGGATGCTGTAAATATTGGATTGTATGTGTCTTTTGGTACATTAGTCACTTTTGTGGATGCTGTAAATATTGGTTACCTTTGTGCATATTTTAACAGGTGATTTAACATGTATAAAATTTGTGGAGATAATGTGTTGCTGGTTATTTGCTTGTGCCAAAATTTGCATTTTTTTCATTTGTCTTAACAGGTTGATAATTTGCAAAATTAGAAATTTTGCATACACAGTATATGTCAAATAATAATTAAGAATTGGTTAAGAATAGGGAAATTTTGTTTGATGGGGTTGAAATCTTGTGCCATGTGTCAGCTTTCTATTGGTTACTTATGTGGTATGCTGGCATGTAAAAGTTATGATGATGTAGCTGCTGATGTGTCAAATATGACATGTTAGCTGATGACATAGCATAAGATTCCTTACAACGTGTGTCCAGGCATGTGATATGGTAGGCTATATCATCATTTTGGAGAGGGTTATCGTCGGAATTCAGTCATGATGACTTTTGTGTAAAACGGTACTAAATTTAGTGACATTTTTGTTGTGAAAAAAGTCAGTTACTTTCGGACGATCAGGCATAAGTTGAGTGACCGTAAGTGAAATTGATCTCACATTTTCATGAAAATTTTCAACTCCTAGAATACAATAGGGTAAATTATAGCCATAATCATTGCACATAAATAAATAAATAGTGCAAGATCCACAAATACACGTAACAAAATAACAGCATTCAAGCCATTATGAGAACAAGACAGCTTTCCCACCTTAACTTCCACCAGAAAAATAACCGAAAGTGCTAATAGAACAACTCTTAAGATGAAACAATTTAAAGAAACGAATAATATATTATTTGACAAAATTAAAGCTGGGAGTAGGGTTCAAAGTGTTGCTGCTGTGCTGATTGGATCGGAGATTGGAAGAGAAATTAAGGAGAACAAGAAAGAGTTTTGTTTAAACTTGAAGAATGCAAGGAAATCCAGTTTTCTTATTTTTCTTTTTCTTATTTTTTTAGTGGATTCTGTCATCTTCTTTCTTCTCCTTTGCGAGAGTTTATGGAGAAGAGAAAGAAGAAAGGTAAGAGAAAAGAGATACATTCTTAAATCGGATTTATGTGGCCTTTGGCTTCTAACAGTTACAGATATCTTTTGTCTTACCAATAGGATTTTGGTTGATTAAGGAAATAAATTATATAAGAACTATAAAATCACTCAAATATCTTAATTTTTAATCGTCACAATGAAGCTCTAGCTGTTGAATTTTACTTGTCAATATGCTATGAATTTAATATTCTATTTACTTGGTGAATGAAAAATTTATGGCCGCCATGTATATTTAACACATCATGTGCTTAATTAAAGCAATTAGCAATTAACGGGATATGCATGCATAGCCATATATATACCTCTCTAAGGCCTGGCGTGTTACAAACTCAAGGTCGAAAGTCCAACTATAACCTTTGTAATAATAAAATCTCTTATTTTTAATTTATAACATAAAAATTATCCAATTTTAATTTTTGTAACAAAAAAATTCTTTTAACCTGTTATTGTAGGTTCATACTATAGTCTCTTGTTATGTCAACAATTTTACCCATTCGTATAAAGCATAATTATATAGCTACGTAAACATTTTAAATTATTTTGAAGACTGAATTTTCAGATTTTTGACTTCAATAAATTTTTATATTCGTTAAAATGTAGAATAAATTGCAAAAAAAAAAGTCAAAAACTCATTATTTCTTAAAAAATAATTTTCTATTGTGATAATTATGAAGTATATGGATGACTATCAAATTCATCCTTCTTCTAATTCTAGTAGAAGTCTACCTCTTCTATTTTGTACCTATAAATACCCCATTGTGGTTATTTAGTATGAAAATCAAAAAGAGAAAATTCTCTATTCTACTATATCTATCTTTCTTTAATTAGTTTTACAACATATTATCAGTACGATAGCCTCTATTGATTATTGAAAATCAATAATTTACGACAACCCGATTCGAATGAATCAATAATTATAATTTACAAGATTAAATGGTAAGTAAATTTAATTTATGAAAAGTTATAATGCAATTACTCACATTCATGCAAATTACTTTTGAGTTATAAATTAAGGTTTGTGCATAAAATTATATTATCCTTACATGACAAATATTATTAAGTGGATTTATACATACAATTACTAATTAAATATAGAAAGTATTAAAATTGGATTCATCCTTACTTGAATACTTTCTTTTGTTCTATGTTTAAAACGAAAGCATTACACGCATGAAGTCATAATCATATAACATTTGTTAGAACAAATCCATGTAATTAACATGATAACTAATATGTTGTATTAATTAATTGATTGTAAATAAATTATTGTGAGAAAGTGCAGAATAGTGTCTCCAATATATTCCACATAAATTTACTTTTAAAAGATATTTGCTGAAATGGATATCATTTTGAGACTGAAAGAGAAATATTCGAGATTCATTTTGTATAAAATAAGTAATATATTTTTTTATTTTATTTTGATACAAATATTAATAAACTCAAAGTTAAATAATAAATATAAATATTAGTAACCTGAAGTTTACTAACTGTTGTACAAATATGAATAACCTATTTTTTACCAATTATACAAATATCAGTAAATATGAAATTTATTGATTAATTAATACTAATATCAGTAAATCTGAAGTTTATTGATTATAGTAAACTTAAAAAATGATACAAATACCGATAAAAATTTATCTTATTATTTGTCACAATATTAGTAAACATAAAGTTTACTAATTGTTATATAAATATTAGTAACCTGCAATTGACTAATTATTCAAATATCCATAAACCAGAAGTTCGTTGATTAATCGATACTAATATTGGTAAACTTGAAGTTTATTGATTATAATAAACTTGAAAATTAATACAAATACTAATAAACATATAGTTTATTGACTGTATGTCACAAATATTAGTAAACCTGAAGTTTACTAATTGTTTGATATTGAAGTTAAAAAACTTGATATTTATCAATTAATATAAATATTGATATAATAAAAATAGTAAGTCTGAAGTTTACTAATTAACAATTAATTACTTGACATGACTGATTTGACAATTCCGGATCGATTATAATGCATTAATTATTGAGAATCTTATGCTTATTAGAGAATTAGAAGTTTCTTTAATTCAACTTAAGAAATTCTCATAATCTATTTGTTCTCAAGAAATAATACTAAAGTATTACTAGCTAATAAAGCGATCGGATTCCCTTCATTATGAAATGAATAAAGATAATATATGTGGACCCGCTATTCACCATGTGAACCATTCAAATGATTTATAATTTTTGAAAGATGTATCAATAAAATGGTCACATGTGTGTTTATTATCAACTCATAACCTGTAATTTGTGAGACTATTCAAATTAAGTGCACAATTTCTAAATTATACAATCAAGATATTTTTCTTTCTAATGCTAGTGATCATGCGTTGTGGGTAAAATAATGTTATAAGCCCCTTGTATATGTTCATAATCCAAGGTATAGCAAAAAAATTTATTGAATGCATGTTGTTAATTGCTAGACATTTTTATGAGAACAATAGTATTATTTTTATATATGAATGCATAATGTCAATGTAAGCAATACTTAATACATTATGCCAATAAAAATCATAAAATTCCTCTATTGCAATTTTTAGTTGAAGAAACGTATTTTGATTAATCATTTTTCTAATCTTAGGGGAAGAAATCAGCTAAAAATAAATAAAATAATAAATACATTGTGTGTAATTTAGATCCTCATATCATGTACCTAAAGTTCAAAAGATTAGTTAATTATGATGGCAATATATTTATTAGTGCGTAGAGATTTATTAAATCTCATTTGTATTAGCTGCAAATGCTCCAATTAAAAAAAATATCCCGGTAGGACAATTTGCCTTATAGGATAAATTATTCGATTCCAAATAAAAATAAAATCTATAAATGAAAATGAGCAAATAAATTCATATGGTCATATTATGGAGATAGGTACTCTTGAAGATACCTATGACATAACTAATTTTTAAATTCCAAAAATGGTTTAGGTACCTGAAATTAAATAAACGATATCAATATGTCATATATTATTAAAGGGAACCAAAAATGATAAAGTTATAGATAATATTTCTATATAAAAATATTAATGTTGATATTTTCAATACAGTGAAGATCTTAAAATTAAATCTGTTTAAAAATATAAATATTAATTGGATTCAATATGAATTTTTGGACCGACAGTTCAAAATATTAAAAAATATGATGTCAAAAGAGTATAATTGATATTCATGCAATAAACAATAAAGTCAAATAAGTCATAAAATATGATTTATTTTATAGCGTTTATTGTAACGAATTGGCATTGATTATAAAGAAATATATTTTCTTATAATGAATGTAATACGTTTTTACTGTTTGCCAATTTATTAATATATTAGTATATAACTAATTGATACTATTTGCCTATTTGATAATAAAATTACATATAATTCTTGAAAGATTTATCATGCCTGAAGCATATAAATATTTCTAAACATTAAGTGTTATAGTTTACATATTGTCATGATTTATTTATGATTTTAATTATTGAAACTCTCGAAGAGTTCAAAATGTTTTAATGAATTTTGTAAACTAAATTTTGTCTCGAATTAAATATCGAGTACTATTTTATTGAAATAAAATTTTTTATAATTTGATTATATGTTTATAAATTCTATTCCATTAAGTACTCTAATAATTGTAAAGTTACAAGATACAATATATTTCATGATCATATATTATTGATATATTAAGTAATCATGCATTACATGGTAATTGTCAATTTGTTACTTAAAATTACATATTATTTTAAATATTTTAGTTCTCTATATAATCATATATGTTTTATTTGGATAATTTTATTATCTTTAAGTAATTTTTTAGAAATATTTGAATTAAATTACTAAATACATTCATTTGTTATAGCTATTATACGATTATGTTGTATACATGTTATGATCAAATTATGAATGAAGCAATATAGAATTATGGCCATAAAATGATATGTTCAAGAAATGATAATTATTATTACTGTATGATTAATTTTCACCACCAAAAGTGGTTGATAATTAAGAAAAAGAATAGAAATGGTTAAGAAAACCATTTAAGAATTGATAACTTATTTATGATATGGTATAAAAGTACATTGATCATGTACCTGTTGTACGTATGACTATATTATTAGATTTTATAAGATTTCTCATCTTAAGGAAATGAAAGATGTATAGATAAATTTGTACATGCTTATAAATGTACAACTTGTAATTTTATAAAATAAGTTTTAGTTGTTATTTTTTAGTCCATTCATAATATATCCAAAAGATATGTGATTCATTTTGAGAAAAATAACTTTATAATATTATGTAACGGAACTTTGCATACACATTTAAAGTTGTATACGAATATTATTATAAGAGGAAGAAAAATACATGTACTATTTTTTTCCTTAACTAAGATTTATTTCCACTGAATTTTCCTATTAAGATTTTTAATGACGCAACTTATGATGAGTATCAAAGATATTATGTACTCTTTTTCCTTTGCTGGGTTTTTATCCCACATGATTTTTTCTAGCAGGGTTTTAATGAGGCACAATATGTATTAATTGATAGACATTCAAGGAAAAGTGTGTAATATAAATTCAATGATTATGAATGTTTGTAACCCCTTATGATTGATAGTATGACTTATTAAATAGAAAACGTAAACTATTATAGTCCATACAAGATATTTTATAATATTATCAATGATTTTAAAGTTTGTCAGAAGCGTGATGGATCTTTTAATGGGAAAGATATCAAATTTTAAAGAAAATGAAATAGAAATTTTCAAAGTGCTACTCTTGAAGAGGTAAAAAGCAACTTAAATCAACTCCATATTTCTAGAAAAATAATATCAGAAGTGGTTCTAGTAATGGTAAATTACATGAGATGTGAAAATAGATGATAATTGTTATTGATAATGTATTTACATATTCAATTGCTTATGAAATATAATAATAATGAGTATGAGTCTTTAAGTATCGAAAAATAATGTGAATAGCAAACTAAATTCATATAAAATATTTGAATTAGAAGTCCAGACACAAGAAGATATCAAATTTTTTAGCTATAATAGTAGTAATTATTAAATTACTCAATGTTAGCTATTCATAAATTTAGTTGAAAACTCATGTGGTTGAAAGCCATAACTCAATGTAATAAAGTAATGTGTAGATTATTATTCAAGAACAACGACCAACAATATTGAAGTATGAAGAAATCATAATTTTTTTTCAAACAGCAAACCGGCTGATCTTTTCATCAAAGCTGTACCAACTTCGATTTTCATAAAGCATATAAGCAATATTGGAATGCTTCAATTTAAGAAAATATTATAATTATTGAATTTTTGAGGGAAAGTATATAGCATGTGAATACTGTACTCTTTTTTTTTCGCTAAGTTTTTATCCCACTGGATTTTTCTTAGCAAGATTTTAACTATATTCATAGTGTATAGTCATCCAAAAGGAACGTATTGTGATAATTAGGAAGTATATGGATGACTATCAAACTCATCATTCTTTCAATTATAATAGAAGTCTACCTCTTATATTTTGTACCTGATAAAGCACAAAAAGTCTTTATTTGAAAAGAGAAAAGGCTGGCTGGATTGCTCCGATCGAATGTTTGGGTCCTGCAAGAAAGAGTGCCCGATCGGACCAGGCGTAAGCCCTCCAAAGCTTAAGTTAGTAGCTTTTTAAAGAGAGAGTACTTTTAGAGAGAAAGTCTTAAGGAGTCAATACCTGAAGCCATTATTTGTTGGGCTATTTATAGGAGATAGAAGAGTGCACTTGAGTGTTTGGGACGTGATAACTGGCAGTTGGAGCAGGTGAGCAACGAAGCAACAAGGAGTAGGTGAAAGGCATGGGCGCTATCTTATGTCAGTGGACTAATGGGACTTGCTGTCCCATCAGTCCGATCGGACGTGACGTGGCACCTCCCTAACTTTCAGCTCACACTTGATGCTCCTTGCTAAAGGGCTTTGGGCTCTGTCAGGTGCTATTGGACTGATTGTCTAGACTTTGAAAAATGTCATTTCTGTAGTTATCACTTGTCCCCCCTCAAAAGAGTCCAGCAGAGTAGGAGTAGTAAAGATGCTTTATGAACTTGCAGAAACTGATGCGATCCGATCCATTTTTGGCGGTGGTCGACTTATTAGATCCGATTCACACTTGGCTGTGGATGAGTATTACCACTTGGGAGTTACTACTTGGGAGTTATCGCTTGGGGATGTAAATGCATCAATCAGGATTGTCATCAACCGAAATTAAATAGATCATCAATCGGAATTTTCATCAGTCGGGACTTATTACGTCGATCTGGATTTTCATTAATTGTAATTAAATAGATCATTAATCGAAATTTTTATTGGTCGGTATTTATTACGTCGATCGGGATTTTCATTGATTTGAATTAAATAGATCATCAATCGAGATTTTTATCGATCGAAATTTATTACGTCAATCGGGATTTTCATCGATTGGAATTAAATAGATCATAAATTGAGATTTTCATCGATCTAAATTATTACGTCGATCGGGATTTTCATCAATTGGAATTAAATAGATGGATTCCAACTTTCGCATTTTTGGCTCGGGATGAACATCGAGCCTAGCAGATAAGTTTAGTAGCTTGGGCGAGTGATTCGATTCGATCATGATCGATCGGCCATAAGAGAGACATTGATCGGGATGTTAATCAATCGACCAAAATTGGAGAACCTTGGTCTAGATGTAAAATCAACCGATCGAAATGGAATAGGAATTGCACCGGAGAAAGAATTACAAAATTTAATTAAAAATGTTGTAAGTTAATACATGTACCTTCCTCCCAGAGTGCCAGGTCAGCAATGTTGAAAGCTCTCGGATTCATCTTCATGCTGTAATATCCAAAGGCTCTTTGCTTGTGGGGAGCAACTTTGGTGTTGGCTTCTTCCCGAAATATCCGATCTGGAGTACTTTTCTTGTAATGATTTCACTAGTTTTCTGCGCCTCGTGAATCACTTTCTCAAGATGTAGCCTTCTTCTTCTATGACTTCCTGTTCAGAGGAAGACACTATGGCAAGCCGATCCGCCACTGCTACCTAGTCAGTAGGGACCTTATGGAGAAATTATTTTGTTTAATGACATGGCATGCATTTGTTCTTGGGCAAAGATGGTACTGAGTAGGGTAAAGGTCTGAGCCTGTTGATCGCCAGACCGATCGAGCCTGTCCTGTTAAACATCCTTATGCTTACACAGATTTCTTTAGACGGCGTTTCTATCCGGACTTCTCGTTGTCCGATCAGATATGGGGGTCCAGTTGAACGATCTCCCGTTCGGATACCATGGCCTGTCCATGACATTGGTCCTCCTTCCTCTGTTGGACCTTAGGGTATCATCCAACTGGATGTGTTGTCTAGCTCTTTCCATCAGATCGAAAAAGCTAACCGGTGGCCTCGTTGTTAATGACTTAAAGAGTGGACGATCATTGATGCCTCCAGCCAAGGCAATGGTTGCCATTTCTACGCTCATGTTCCTCACCTTAGACATGGTGGCTTGGAACCTATCGACATAGTCTTTAAGACTTTCATCGACTCTCTGATAGAGATAGCACATATCGCTTACCGACTTCAGTGCGTATGTCTGCATAATAAATCGTGTGACAAACAGCTCTTTGAGTTGTCAGAAAGAGATGATTGATTCTTGGGGAAGCTCATGAAACCAGTTGAGGGCATATCCTCCCAAGGTGATGGGAAAGATCCTGTAGGCAATCCTCGCATCGTAAGTGTAAATATGTACCTTAGTCAGATATTCAACAAGATGAGTAGTAGGATCAGCTTTACCTATGTACTTGTCCATTACCACGTCTCTCTATCTGGGAGGTAGCTCAAACTCCATGATCTCCATGCAAAATGGGAAAGCGGTATTTCTACAGATGTTTCCCTTAAACATGCCTTTTTTAGGCCCTGTCAAGCCAAACTGTTTAAGTTTTTGCTTAAACCACTTGTCCTCCCTTCTTATGGCTGTGGAGTCGAACTCATCTCTAGCTCTTCTGGAGTGACTGCGGTTAGGCGTGCACATAAAAGACGTGTTGTCTTTGATGGGCGTATCGAAAGACTTGCTGGAGTAGTGAGCAGGGCCTTTGCTGAGGAATATTGTCCCCTTGCCTTTATTATACATTTCTAGGGTCCTAACTCTCGCTCTTCCACTGTCGTGGGCTCGCAGCTCATTGATGGAGATTTTTCTGTTTCTCCTTCTTCTGAAGTCTTCGTCCACAAAGTCTATTTCGTGGTCTCTTTTAGAAGTTCTGGCATTTTGCCTTTTTTTAATCATTTGGACGATGCTCTTACTGAAGTCGCTAAGAATAGCGCGCACGTTCTTGACAGTAATGGGGGTATTTTTAAGCTGCCGTAGAATGACATTATCAAAATCTGGGAGAAGGTTCTTTCTGGCTGGAGATCTGGCAGATCTCTCTCTTCTTTGGTTGTTGTTGCCGCGATCGTATTCTCGAAAAGTTGAGTGCTCATTATGTCTCCAATCAACCATGCCTCTCAACGAAAATATCAAATGATAAAACACATAAAGTATTTATCTGAAAAGAGAGAAGGTTGGCCGCACTGCTCCAATCGGATGTTTGGGCCCTGCAAGAAAGAGTGCTCGATCGGACCAGGCATAAGTACTCCAAAACTTAAGTTAGTAGCTTTCTAGAGAGAGAGTACTTTTAGAGAGAGAGAGTCTTAGAGAGTCAATACCTGGAACCACTGTTTGTTGGGCTATTTATAGGAAATAGAGGATATGCACTTGAGTGCTTGAGGCGTAATAACTGCCAGTTGGAGTAGGTGAGCAGCAAAGCAACAAAGAGTAGGTGAAAGGCATGGATGTTATCTCGTGTCAATGGATTGATGGGACTTGCTATCTCATCAGTCCGATCAGACGTGATGTGGCACCACCCTAACTTCCAGCTCACACTTGATGCTCCTTGCTAAAGGATTTTGGGCCCTGCCAGGTGCTATTGGACCGATTATTGGAGCTTTGAAAAATGTCATTTTCGTAGTTATCAGTACCTATAAATATCATATTATGGTTATTTATTGTGAAAATCAAAAAAAAAGAAAATTGTCTATTCTACATATCTATTTTTTTTAAATTAGTTTTACAATCAACAATAGTATTTAACAATTTAAAAGTTTAACTTATAAATTGCTTAATTTTACAAAAAATTCATTTGAAAAATTAATACAATTAACAATAGTATTTAACAATTTAATTGTTGAATCCTTATCTACTCTTTTTATAAATGAAAATAATTAAGGAATTGACAATTACTGGATATCGAAAATTTAACAGGTTAGTTGAGTTATTGTTAAAGTTTCAGAAAAATTAGCTCTAAGCTAGAACGCGTTTGAAAATTATTTTTTAAAGCATAGAATATCTTTGAATTTTATTGGAAGTTTCCGGTATTTTGACCGATATGGAAAAGTTAAAAACTTTAGAATTTAGTCTTTAAAATAATTTTAAAGTCTTTGAATAGCTCAATAGTTCTAATTAGATATGTTAAACCTGCTAAAATAGAATATAATCGCTTTGGTTAGTACCAGTCATTTAAAATTTTTGAAAAATAAGAAGGGCTAAAGTGTTGAGATATAAATTTGTATTAACGGGTTAAAATGATTTTTCCATTACATAAATTAAAGTTATATGATTTTTATATTATAAGTTAAAGATAAGAAATTTTATTGTCAAAAGGTTGCAGTTGAATAAATGATGATAGATTGGAGATATTGTGTTTGAATTTTTTTTTTTAAATTAAAAATCAAAACTGGCCGTTTATTAAACCTGTCATAACCAAGATTCAAAAGATTCCTTCTTGAATTTTTTTTGTATCAGGATTAGTGATGAAAATATATTTACCTCTTTTTGATCCATTTAACAAATTTTCTATTTTTAAATTTTTGAATCTATTTCCAACGGAAAATTACATACTGCAATTAGATTTGCCATGCTGGAAACTAATATGATATTTCAAAATTATTTTTAACACCATCATTAATATTTTATTTGAAGAGTTAAAGGCTTAACTTGTCTAAAAATAATAGTTGTAAGTACCAAATTCAATGCAATTATTCTTTTAATTGACTATGATTCAAAAAGATGTATTATTTAAAA
Source organism: Excoecaria agallocha (assembly GCA_037975025.1). NCBI lineage: Eukaryota > Viridiplantae > Streptophyta > Magnoliopsida > Malpighiales > Euphorbiaceae > Excoecaria > Excoecaria agallocha. The sequence goes on along the minus strand of CM075807.1, from coordinate 65,915,959 downwards.
AAAAAAAGTTATTTGTGATTGCGTTTCGTAAGCTCTCTCGTTTTTACTAATCTTTTTTTTTTTTTTTGAAATAATTTGTTTTTACTAATCTTATTTATAAAGTTATTTACTCTTAAATAATAAAATTAATTTTCATAATAAAAAAAAAGGATCATATCCGGTTACAAGCTATTGATCTATTTTCAATTTCCATGGTTTGTAATAGTTCCTTTGTCGTCTATAATCTAATTCTTGTATTTTAGCTTTGTTTCTAAAATTAAATAGTCTAATACCAACTTCACCCATACGACTAATAGATGCATAGCAAGATCCCCTCAAGGCTTGACAAGCTATTAATTTAGTTGACTCTTTTGAAACAAAACCCTCTCAGTTCAAAATCTATGGTGGTAAAATATAGATAAATATGAAGACAGGTATGAAAATAAAGGAAGTGAATAAAGTGCCACACCAAACTTTAAATTCTAACTCATTTCATTGAAATTTTTTCATGGCAAGTACAAGGTCATTCTGCATAACCTACTATTTCAGACTAGATTCCAGAAACAAACACTAGTAATCTCAAATTGCACGCAGCACAATCCAATATTGATATCTATATGATGGAACTGACAGCCATATGAAAACTATTGCCTACCTCTTTGATTCGATTTCTCTTACACTTTGCACTATATCCTCGATATTTCTTGATAGCTGATTGGAATGTTCCTCCATATCTCTCAAAATCATATCAAGCTGTTCTTGATAAGCTGCAGATCGTCTTCGCTCACGTTGTAGCTCTGCAGTTAATTCTCGAATCTTTACATCTTTCTCGTCCTGCAAAATACAGAAGATATATGCACAGGGTTTATATCTAATTATCCAGTTGTCGAAAATGCATACCAACTAATCCAGTTAAAAACAAATAAATAAATGAACAGACATATGCTTGGTGGGATGAGGAACTCAAAATAATTGACCATGTCATCATGCTCATCAAGGTCAAAGGTTCATGGTGGGGGGAAAGGTATTCACACCTGAATTACCATCTTATTCTTCAACTGTCTATAAGAGAGTATTGTCATGCTTTCAGAGATATCACGTTAACTGTTAAACATCCATAATACTGAAATCTTCATCTACTATTTCAAAATAAACTCAAATCTCTTCCATACTTTAGAGTTTAGGAAAATAAACAAGTGCAAACATTAGGTTCAATCAATCTTGGCTAATACAAATGAAACACAGATAATTGGCATAATGTCACTAACTTGCTTAAAGCAAGAAGTGGAGCTTTTCCAAGACTCCTACAAGGAAAAAGTAATTTATATCTCCAGGACAACTCACTCCAGTTGCTCTAAATTCACAATTCCTTAGGCATTAGGGCTCATGGTTATATAATGATAACAACAACAACAATAATATGTGCATCCAAAGTTTTAATTCCTTATGTGATATCTGCAAACTGTTCAGAAGGAAATCATCTCAAGGGACCACAAACTGTGCACATATTATTTGATTAGTTTACAAGAAGAAAGTTGGTTCATCAAGCCAAAACAAATGGTAAAAATTCATCCGTACTATGACAATATTATGTAGATAAGACCAGATTTTACCAAATCAGTTAATCTCAAAGGAAAAAGGAATTATCTAGCAAATCAATCAACTAGAAAGTCTGACGCAATGCAATCCAAATTAGAACCAGAGAAGAGAGAGAGAGAGAGAGAGGGGCAGGAAGAGGGGAAAGGTTCATAGGCAGAAACATTAACTTCGCAAATCAGCTATGTAGTGTCCTCCAAGAGCAGCTTGTCCTTTTAACAGTCTCAACCATCTTCCAATGCCACTTCTGTTCATAGATTTGGAATCACAACAATGTCTTTGGGTAAGTTGACCCTAATCAAATTTTTTATCATTAACAACCTAATATTAACACCCCTTGACTCCCCAGGTTAGTCCTTGGTAGTGCGTATACAAATGGTCCAAAGGTGTTTAAATCTGTACCTGATATGCAACCTCCTTGCAAAGTTTTACTTGCGAAATAAAAAGAAAAATGGCATGCCTTGACAGTAGGATCTGAAAGGCTGCAGCAACAGCAAGCATATGCAAGGCTTGTACTGGAGGGCTCAAATCACAGAAGGGTAACCATGTTCGAGCTTGGTGGACCAATTTAACAGAACAACTCATCCTGTCCCAATCAGCACTGATTAAAGATTCAGAGTCTTCTGAGAACTTTCAGCGCCAAAAACTAAACTGATTTTCTCAGGCAGGTATAGAAGCTCACTTGCGCCCCAACTGCCAATTTCAAAAAGTGCATTTTGTCTTTTTAACCACCTTAAGCAGGTCTGTCAAATCATGCCACAATATAGAAGGAATTTGGCTATGGGGTAGCCTCTCTTAGTAGCAACTACCAAGACCTTCCATCTTCCTCATTCAGTCAACCTACATGACAGTCCTGCATTTTGCGGTCCAAAAGCTCAAAACTATGCTCATAAATCAAATTGTTGCTCTAGATTCTGGCTGAACAAAATCATTAACCTTTGTTCGATGGTGAATGAAAAGCATGGACAAAGAGAAACAATGCAGCCATCTGTTGCAGGAAAGACAATTCATGTGCACAAAACCTAATCGCCATGAAAATGGTGATCAAAACTTTGACTACAAACTATGTTCTTGCATTCCATATATTATCCTTATCCTAAATGTCATATCACAATGGCACCTCCCTCAATGATTTTATCCAATAAAACGAATGGTTTGAGAAGATCTTCTAAGAATCATAATACACAAGTATTGCAGTAGTCCAAACAAAAAGCAGAAAAGAAAAACTGATATTTTGAGAGGAAAGATTGGAGCTGATATAATCATGTAGACATTAAGTAACTAGAATGATGCTTTGCCACAGGTAACTATGTGCAAACCTTTACAATAGACCAGAAAAAATAAAAATGTATTTATGAACAAATTAACCCACTCTCAAATAAAGAGGCAAATTAGCTCATCCAAATGAGAAAAAGAAAAAAAAAATCAATGCTGCACATGAAGTGAAATTGATATCACGCTAACACTTCAGTGCTTGATAACACTAGGGAGCATAAATTAGAGTTCAATTAAAAATTAGTATGCAAGTAAATGTAAGTGAATAACAATTACTGGCCAAAAGATGCATACTTGATATCAGAAAGAATTAATAAGGAACAAGAACTTGTGAAAAAGACATTCTTGTTTCTCTCTGATGTTAATTACTCACTGGTGTTTGAGATAAATAAACACTTCGATGACCATTAGATGGTGTAGCAACCAGCGATGACTATGGTCCTTTACAAATTTTGTTACAACCCATTTTCCCGAATTCTCTTTCTTTACTACAATCAAGGCCTTACATCCTTCTCGTGTTATTGCCCGAGGCTTCCTACTTTCACTTCTTCTAGGCCCTTACCCTGCGGAAGCCTTCTTTGTTACACACAAGCCTACGCCAAACAATCTTATTATCACGCGCTGATCTTCGAAAAGCATCAACACGCATTATGAATCCTACACGTGTGGCATAAGCATCATAATACACCTTAGCAGCCTCTTCAGATTCAAACTCCATACCTACAAACGGTTCCATATCAGAGGTTTCTTCATCTGTAGTTAACTCTTTACCATTAGATCTCTCCACACTGTTATTCATGTCCCCATCCTCGCTGATAGAAGGATGTTCATCCACTAAAAGAAGATATAGAGCAGAAATTTATTAGTTCCAATGCAACAAAAAATGATACAGACTGCAAACAGGGGGGAAGAAAAAATTATTAATACTCAACTTGGATGTTCTCTCCCTTCTCTCTTCCAGCATATTGCAATAAGCATACCATAGTCATAATACTAAAGCATAAATTTCTTCAGAAATTTCCCTTGAAATCATTATTTAAAGAAGTGAGTTTTGCTGTTTTTGCAGAAGCAGGTTGGGATTTTGATGCAAGAAAGCAATCAGAAGGATTTCTATAATATATCATTTATAGATATCATTTTAGAACTGGTTTACAAAATTATTCAATGCAGAAAGCTGTCAGTTTAATTTAATTATATGCATGTAATAAAAAGATTTGTAGGAAGGAAAAAAAAAAAAAAAAGAAGTCCATCTCAACTGCCCGCATTATCCAGGATCCCTTAACTAAAGAAATGCAAAACTTTTTGACGAAAGTTCCGACTCCAAAATTCTTAATAGTTATAGGAAGCCAAAAGAAGCAAATTTATCACAAAACAATGGAGTTCAACCATCAAATAAGAATTCAACATATATCTTTCTCTCTGGTCTTTTAATTAAAAAGGAAAAACATACCTACAAAATAAAACAAAGATAATTCTCAATTGCCCTAATAAACACTAAAAAAGCTGGATTTTATCTTGATAAAAGAGTTAAGCAGACAAATTTTAAAGCTCAAGAACCATACAACAGAAGCAAACAAACATGAATTAGGAAACATAATGAAGCTTAAATTCTCCTCAATTGAACAACCAAAATACAAAATAAATAACTAAAACAGAACATAAATCAATGAATAAAGATAGAGAATCTGAAAGATACTCACTTTGAAGAACGAACTGGCGACGGTTGCACCCTTGAAAGGGAGAAAGAAAGAGGGGCTTGGGTTGGAGATGGTGAAGGCTAATTTGGGTCCGAGACTTCGAGAGGAAAGAAGTCAGACTCGGTGGAAGAGGCAGACCAATGCGTGCTGCGGTGACTGGTGAGACCGTGAGAGAAATGGTGGATGGATCTTCTACTTTCAAGCACAGAATAGATTGTTGTCTACACAAATAAAAAGGTGCCACTTTTGTGTTCACTGCATTTGGATAATTATTTTTAAATTGTATCTCCGCTATACTGTTAGGCTTGAAACAGAGGCAGATGAGAGTAGATAGGAAGGGTGTGCAAAAACTGACCCGACCAACTCAAATCGAATCAATAAATTCGGATGAAATTAATCGGGTTGTTAGAATCGGATTAGTTATTAATATAGGTGTTAGTCGGGTGAAATCGAACTAACCCGAACAATTCGAATTTTTAATATATAAATAAAAAATTTATAATTTCTCTACAATATTAATTAATATATATTTAATGTAATTTTAAAATTATTAATTTGTTATATTTTTAAAATATTTTTATGATATTTAATATTATTTATTTGTATTAATTTAGGATTTTAATTTAAATATGTAAATTAAAAAAAATTAATTTCGGATTAATCGAATTGTTCAGGTAGGGACCCAATATTTATGTAGAATCGGATCGAATAAGAAAAATATGTAAATTTCGGATTCAAGTCGGGTTCACGATGCACACCCCTAGTACACCTCTAGTAGATAGAAGTTATTATTTGGTAAATTTAAAATAAATATAAGATAATTGAGTGTAATTTTTTAAAATTTAGAGTAAATATGGAGTTATTTTTATTTATTTTCAAATTGAAAGTAAATAATTTTGGAATATAAAGTAACTAGTTATTCATATCTATTTCAATCTACTCTAATTTACTATGTAATTTTTACAAAACAAATAAAGTAACGAAACTATTTTTATTTATTACAATCCACCTCTATTCAAATAAAAGCTTAATTATGAAAACCCGTACCAAGAAAAAAATGAATAACTAATATATATATATATATATATATATATATATATATATATATATATATAATTGTTATATTTTAAAGTAAAATTTAAAATCCTTATCATAAGTTGAACATTTTTATTTATATATAATCATTAATCAAACTCTCAATTTTCAAACGTATGAATCACATGAGATTCTCATAAATGAAATTTATTAAAATTAAATTACTCACTTGTATATAAAAAAAATACAAAACTTTCTTTTATATTTCACTATTTTGGCATAACTAGATATTCTCACTAACGATAAGTATGGATCGGTTAATCGGTCTATTAGCAAAAAAATTAATCAGTCCATTAATATCGGTTTTTTAAAATTACTAACCATTAACTAGTTCATTGCATTCAGTTAACTAGTCCATCAATTTCGATTTTTCGATTTGGTTAACTAATATTTTTCTGTTAACCATTAAAATTTATAACATAAAATTATTAAAAAAAATAGACAAAGTTTAATTCAATTTTAAATGTGTAAAGTTATTTAAAATAAAAATTACGAAACAAACATAATTTACTAGTTAAAATTCATGTTATATAAATTAATAGCTAATATTATAAAATATATTTGATATTTGTTGAAAATTAAAATATGTTTGATTTTAAGTTAAATAAAATTTTGAATAATATTAAATGTTATAACATAAACTCTAAAATATAAGAAAATATAATTACATGCTATTAAGTAAAATATGAACACCAATATATGATAAAAAATAATATATATAAAAGTTAATCGGATACTATATATAAATATTACTATATAACTAAAAAGAATGATATAATATAAATTTAATTTAATATAAAAAATAATATATATATATATAAGTTAATCGTATACTATATATAAATATTATTATATAATTAAAGAGAATGACATAATATAAATTAAGATATAAAAATAAAAATATAATTAAAATATATTTTAAAATATTATTTTATGTAAATTTTAGAGGAAAAGAGAAAAAATTGAAGATATAAAATTTATATATATATATATATATATATATATATATATATATATATATATATATATATATATATATATATATAATATATATATATATATGAACCGGTTAATCGTTGACTAACGGTTAACGAGTACCTAAAAACTTAAACCGTAATCATTAATAAAAAATATAAAAATTAAAAATCGTAACCGAGTCCATCTGATCGATTAACTATAAAATCGATTCGATTTCGAATCGATTTTACGGTTAATCATATTTTCGATTTTTTTGCTCATCCCTAATTCTCACTGTATTTTATACTTAATCATATATAATAACTTTGATTTGTATACTCTCTTTAAAGATATTTTAGTGGTAAAAAAATTATTTCAATGTATTAAAAAAATCTTATATCCTATGCATTCATTTCCTTTTTCCCTCAATTAAAATAAAATTTGATTTTGATTATTAAAAAAATAAATATTTTCAAAATAAAATAAGATTCTCAAAAAAATAGAAAAAACTAAAAATCCAAATAAAAATAAGGCTGGAATGCAGGACACCCGAAATGACAGAGGGAGCTATCACAAGCAAAGAAACTTCAGTAAGCTCGCATGCTTAGCGCAGATAATCCAACGGCGGTGAATCTTCCAATTTCATATTCTCTGACACCCAATTGCTGTAGTCGCGCATCTACGCGAAGATCGCTTCTTCCAATTTTGGATGGTCTCTGCCATCTTTTTGATTCAGTAAGTTCGTTTACAGTTTCGTTCTCCTATTAAATTTTTTCTTTTTCCTTAAAAAGTAGCTCTTTCTCCTTCTACCATGTCCCTGCGCTTTCAATTGCTTGTTTTATTCCACGTTTGATGCCAATTTCTCCATTTGTTTGGAAAATTTTGAAACTTTTCGATTTTGACTTTACCCTGAATAAACTGAGAGACTAATCCCACTAATACTGCTTAGTAGAGGTTTCTTCTTCTCGGTCTCCATCTTCATCTTTTTTACTAAAAGTTCTTACATTCATATGAGGTTCTATTAAATTCCTATGATTTGCTATTGTTTTGTGAATACATGCTAAAATTTATACCAGGTAATTCTGTCAAATTGTGTGTGTTCCTTTGTACTTTTTTGATACTATTTCTCGTCATCAAGCATGCTCTTGTTTTGTTAACTAAACTGCAATTTCAGCTTCTGAGATTTTGTTCCTGAACAGAAAGAGATATTGCTACTATTCTCTTGTAATTTGGAATTTTTTTCTTTGTAGTTTTTGTTCTGTGAGATATTGTTGTCTCTTACCAAGTTTAATCCAATTCTTTTGCTCAACTGCTTGTTTCGTCTGTAAACTTCTTGTGTAACTGTGAAATATTCCTGCACAATATCCCGATTTCTTCTCTTTGTTTTTTAAATATTTCTAATATCCGTCATTTCTTTAGAAAGAAGGAAATTAAAGGATCCCAGAAGACAGGGTGAATTGTTGGCAGTTGACTATAAACTTTTCCCCCCATAATTTTACCTTGGGCTGTAGTTTGGTGGAGTGGAATTTGGGAACTCGCCTGAATAAACTTCTAAGTCATAGAAATGTCCACACTCTCTACTTTTTGCCTGCTCGTTAAGGATGTTTTTAATGACTATCTCAGTCCACTTATTCAGGATGGAATGGATGCTTTGGCCATGTAATTGATCAGTTTGTCATATGTAATGGCAATCCTATTGTAACATATTTAATTTGGGGTGCTCAATTGATATTTTCACTGTTGCTTTTTGTTCATTGTTCCTTCTTCCACCTCTGAAAGTAGTTGGAGTTTCAAACCTCTCTTATAATGCCATTGGCAATTCATAATAGATTCCATCCTTGTTTTCCTGCTATGCTTAGCATATAAATTGCATAGCATGTTAATGATAAGGTTGCATGCAATAATTTGATTGGTCATATTGAATGATTCTATGCTAGTGGATTTGGATAAGGAAGTTGGAGCAGCTGAAAGCTCTATTGAGGAAAAAACTGCCTTTGTAGAAGGAGATGGAGTTCTAGAACCTTATGTAGGTATGGAATTTGAATCTGAAGATGCTGCCCGGAAATTTTACATTGAGTATGCCAGAAGAGTAGGATTTGTTGTGCGTATCATGCAACGTCGTCGATCAGGGATCGATGGGCGAACTCTTGCTCGTCGACTTGGATGTAACAAACAGGGTTTCTCTCCTAATCATAGGAGCTCAATTGGACCGGATAAGAAGCCAAGATCCAGTGCACGAGAAGGTTGCAAAGCAACTATCCTTGTTAAAATGGAAAAATCTGGAAAATGGGTTGTTACGAGATTTGAGAAGGACCATAATCATCCATTGGTTGTTACAGCTACTGGATTCAGTACAGCGGTTAGTATCTTTGCCCCTAAATCTTCTCTGTTTCCTAGTATTTCTTTTAACAAGATATATGGACTCGTGCAGAGGATCATGCTTTTGTTTTTTTTGCACGGATAATTTATAAGATCAGCAAGGTGTTTTGCAGTTTCTGATCCATCTTTTTTGCATAATTATATTCTGCTTTAGGTAGCCTGACTTCTACATTGGTGAAGTATGTTTATGTATTTGTTCCAAAAGAAATTTCTTTTATGAATGAAGTACCTTCACAAATTTCATTGGCTTATCCATGAAGGCCTAGGGAGCTATGTAGTTGTCTTAGGCCTACCCCTGTTTCATTTATTATATTATGTGCTTGCTCCACACAGAATATATAGACATTCCTTTACGACAGTTTAAAATGCTATTGTTTTCTTGTCATTTTTTGTTTATTGCGTTGGTTAAACAGACTTTCGGGTTTGTTCATATTTCTTTCTCAGAAATTTTTGTTTTGATCTGCTTTATGTATTCATGCAACATTATTTCTTCTGGAGAAAACAAATATACATCTACCAGGGTGTCAAATTTGGACCATCAGTTTTTACGATGTCCCCAATTTGGTGAACTTCATTGGAATCTAGCAGCCCTTTTATTCTGTGCTGCATTGCATATGATGGAAATAATTAAGAAAACCTATTTATTCAACTGTTTAATGTTGTTGAGTGCAATTTGAATATTTTTTTTTTTTATTTCGTAATTGTAGGGAGACAAAGATAAGAAAATTGAAGAACTAAATAGAGAGTTGGAGCATCAGGAACATCTATGTGCAGTTTACAGAGAAAGATTGCTTAGTTTTATGAATCATGTTGAGGAGCAAACTGATGAACTCTCCTCTAGAATTCAAGTTGTTGTTGAGAACGTGAGGAAAGTTGAATCAGAAGCGCAAAAGTTTTCTCAGAGTCACCGTAGATAGCCCTGGCATTAAACAAGAGCATGTAGCAATTATCATCAATACTTTTGGTCAAGCACAGTATGTATTAGAATCCATTAATTGTTCAGTCAAGATGTTTAGCATTAGTGATTTGTAACATTACTCATTAGATATAATAGAAACTTCACACGATTGGTTCTCTATTTCCGTTTGGGGCCATTCCTGTGCGTGTATCCTCGAAAAAACGTTTATTAGATATGCATCTAATTTAATGAGCCCTGCAGCCGAAACGAGCATGAGTATGATAAGACTCGATCTTTGGGAGACAGAGACTCTATGACATTTGAGCATTGGCCTTTGCTCAATTTAAGAAAATTTCAACCAAAGGGATTTCTAATTATCCTTATCTCACCAGAACTCTTTTAAAATAATTTCTACCTTTTCCTCTCTTCTCAATGGAATATTTTTAAAAATTACGTATTAAAAGATTATATGAGAAAGACTTCATTATTTCATCCCAAAAAAGGACCCAGGAAAAGATTTATATCCTACAAGGAGACCCGTTTTCTGTAAACCCGGAACTGAAAATCTCTCTTTACTCTATTTCCATTCCTTCTCTCTTTGTGCATTCAATTCCAAATCTCAACTTCATATTCCTGTTCCTAGCCTTCAAAATGGCCTGCAAGTTAATAAAAAAATGTGTATTGTGATTTCTGCAACACTTCATTCAAATTTTACATTACCCACCACCGAACTTCCTCGTCATCATTAACAGTTGAATACCTGTGAATTCATGTGGGCTTTCCTTAGAATCTGCAATTTCAGTCTCCAAAGAAATTTCAGCGCGACCAAAAGAAACCACAAAGGGGCTCAATCTGTACTCCAACTCTTCAAATCTCATAATTCAGCGATACCCAGGTGGTCAAACTGATTGTCAAAGTCCCTAGAATTCTCCATTGCAGGGTTGAAGGAAATCTCCAGCCCAAACTTGATTACCTCGTACAAAGTGGCATTGTGGGTGAGCTTCTTCCCCAACTGATTGTTTCTAATTCGGGAATTTTGAAAAGTTATTTAGATTATCAAATAAAACCATCTTTTGTTTTGGTCGAATTTGGTTCTTGATTGCGAGGACAAAATTATAAGAGCTATCAAGCGTCGTTCATGGTTATTGAGTTCTGATTTGAAGGTTGTATTGCAGCCAAAGATTGATTTTCTAAGAAAAGAGGGAATGGGTGGTCATATTATAGGACAGCTGATAACTTTGCAACCGGCAATTATAATGCAGAAGCAAGAGAGGATGGTTTATGCAGTGAATGCTATTGAGAACCACCTTCTTCTACGTTTATAGCGATCATACAATGAGCGAGTCCACTTGGAATAAGAAAATTGAGGTCATGATGAAGAGCATGGGATGGGATGAAGAGCAGACTTTGGTGGCTTTTAAGGGAGACCCGACCGTTTTAGGTTGTTCAGAGAACAAAATCAAGAAAGCAATGGATTTCTACGCGAATACAATGAATATGGATCCTCGTTTTGTAATTATAGTCCCCACTTTACTTATGTTTTCAATTGAAAACTGGATTATTCCTAGGTATAATGCTTTGAAGGTTTTGGTGTCCAAGAATCTGATACCAAGGATCAACAACAAGACTGTCGTCACTAACCATGTCTGAGGAGAAGTTCATTAAGAATTATGTTCTGAAGTTGATGGTTTAAGTCCCTGGTTTACTGGAAATGTACCCTGCTGCTCACAAATTTCTTGACAACTTCAATGGTAATGTACCAGCTGTTCTGGAGATGTATCCTTGTTTGAAGAATTTGCTGACCAATAAAGACTTTGACAAGTAAACGCGCATGGGATGTTGATTCATCTTTTGTAATTCTAGGATCTATAAAGAACACGACGTGTCGTCTGCTACTTGCGAAAACGAAAACGGCACCTTTGTATTTAGGGATCTTTTCATTTCTACCCATCTTTCAACTTTCATTTTTAAATATACCACTTTTACTAAAGACAAAAGACTTTGTCTATGACAAATTTTTATTTTACTCCTTATTCTTTTATCTTTGTTGTCTTATAAGATCATTTCTAATATTTATTAATGTAACTCTAATTTTTATAATTAATTTTTCTTTTCTATACATTTCTTGTAAAGATGCTTGTCTAAAATTTTCTGGCATATTTTCCTGAGATTGATATTCATTCTCGTTGTTATATAAAGCTTCAAGTTGTTCATTAAGTTCAGTTATTATTTCGTTAATATTTTCTTCCGAATTTAAATTTAATAGACTTAAATATTCGCCAAATTCTTCTTCATCTTCTTTATTGTAATACATTCTTTTGCTTCTTATTGGTATTTCATGTTTTAAATTTATTAAAGCATAAATACTATTTTTCTCCCATTTTTCTATAGGATTCGTTCCTATATATTTATCTAGTAGAAAGATTATTTCTTGTGGAGTTGAAAAAGTTTCAACAAGTTGAGTGTCTTCATTTTTCCTAATGGGTTCTTTTTCTATATTCTCACCACGGTTCGCTGTGCGAGGTATTAAAGGTGAAGATTTCCATTTAAAGGCTTGCTGAAGTCGGGGGCATATGATTTTGTGTTTACAAGGAGTTGTTAGACGAATATATTGAGAACTAATACTTAAAGGATAATAATTTGTTAACCAATCATTTCCTAATAAAATATCACATCCATGATTTATGGATTGAAAGACTTTATTTATTTGAAGTATATTTGACTGAACTTGAATTATTACCTTTTTTGTAACAAGATCATATTTGGTTGTGTTGCCTGTAATATCAATTCCTAATTTATAATCTTTAGTTTTTTGCCATAAATTTTCTGGGAATATATAAGGTTGAGCTAAAGTTATTGCAGATTATGTATCTATGAAGGCATGATATGAAACTGTATGATATTCTTTGCATATGAGTTCTATGTTAACATAAATACTGCATGGACTAGTTTCTATTCCTTGAAATTTCGTATTCATTTCCATCATATTGAAACATAAGATAATCTTTTGTAAGGTTATATGGTGATATTTGTTCTAAAAAGTCTAGTCCTAATAAAATTGGAATTTGTGTAGAAGAAATTGTATCCATGTGTATTTGTATTGGAATGATTACTATTTTTCCTTGAATATCTGTTATTGCCAAATTTATTTTGACATATTTATTAATAGTATGTTGCTGTCCTGAATAATCTAAAAATTCATAATTTTCTTTGAGATTATATTTTTGGAATGAAAAGACTAAGCTTTCATGAATATGACTTTTTGCTGCTCCAGTATCGATTAATGTTTTTAAAGATTTCCATTCTCCTCCAATATCTAATTCTGTTTTTATATAATATTGTTCTGCTTTTACTGATGATCTTAAATCAATACTTCTTCTAGATTGATTATGTATTTTTCCTTGTTCATCTAATAATAATATATCATTTTTATTTGATAAATTTCCTTTTGAACTTTCTCCTGAGGATATTAACAGTTTTTCTCCTATATGTTGTATTCTTGGTATAATTCCTATGTTTTTATTTCTTTGTCTTAAATCCATTGTTAATTCATCTAAAATTGTCATACTAGATGGAGTTAATTGTCTTGGTGGTATATATTCTATTAAATCTGAAAATGTATCATCAATATCAACTTGTAATCGTATATTAGTTTTTGTAATTTTTTATGATGACTTGTAGTGAATGCGTATATTGTTCTGTAAGTTACAGAAAATACTTTTGATCCACTTGACATTTCTATCCGATGTAGTTTATGATATAGATTAAGTGCTTGATCTATATTTTTATCTTGTAGACTTACTGAAAAATCTGGTATTATTGTGAATTTTAATTTTTTGTATACTAAATTTCCTGATACAGCTCCTAATAGAGCGTCTATTGGGTCATTCAATATTCTATCATCCATGCAAAATAATTGAATAGGACTATCTATTCCTTGTCTAAAATGTGCTTTAATAATTATTTGTATTGCTCCTAAATATAGGTTTTTATATCTATTTTTATCTGGTAATTTGGTTAAAGCTTTATTTATTTCATCTTTATTTATTAATGGTATTACTGTATTTCCTTTAGCTTGGTATATATCTATTGCAGATTCATAATGTTTTGCAATATAAGTTGCTTTTACTATTCTATTAAACCATCTTCTTTTAAATATATCTTCTTCTTTAAGATTTAGTCTATGATTATTTAGTTGACCAAATTTTTCTTCATCAAATGTTTTATTATAACTAAAAATGTTGTTATTATCTATGATCTCTATATCTTCTTCTTTATTTGATGTCATTTTATTATTATTGTTTATTCTTTATTAGACTCAATTTCAGAATTTAACTCTGTCTCATCAGAATAATTATCTGAAATATCGCTATCTGTATTATATTGAGAATTTATTTCATATATACTTTCATTTTCTGATATTTCACTATTTTCTATGGGATCATAATTTTGTTCTATCAAATCTTCATTTATTCTATAAGCTTTATGATTTTCTTTATTTTTTCTTTTAGGGCATTCATTCGCATAATGTCCTTTTTCTTTACATATCCAACATGTACATGTTTTAGGATTTTTCTTACTATATCTACGATTTTTTCTAAAATATCTTCCCTTTTTAAACTTTTCTTTTTTAAAAGGTTTAAATTTTCTTTTATAAAAACTTTTATATTTTGGTTTATAATTTTTCTTTTTTGATAAGTTATACTTATTATATTTTTTGTATCTTTTATGTTTTGGATAGCATCCCCAATGTGTAGGTTCAGCTAAAATTGGACAACATAATCCTTCATTAATTGATTTTCTTAATTTTTTATTTTCATATGTTTGATTACACATTTCATTTATTCTGTTAAATATGTAAGTTTGATAAGTTCCTAAAGTTCCTTCTAATATTTCATTTTTATTTTGTATTTCATTAAATAACTTAAATTTCCATGGTTTTGGTAATTTTGTTACATAAGATTGTTTTAATAACTTAATTTCTGCTCTTTGTAATATATCTATTTTTGCTATATTATAATAATAGTTATTAAACTCACATGTATATTGTTTTAAATAACACATATTACATATTGTTAAATTTTGTATTTTTCATAAATTTTCTTGTCCAAATTTCTTTAATGATTCTGTAGGATCTAGCCAATGTTCTCCTATAAATTTTCCTTTTATTGCTAATTCAAATCTTTGTAAAAGATCTTTTATTGTATTCGTTGATGTAAAATTTTCGTTATTATATCCATATTTTATCATTTGCCTATCTTCTTAACGTATTACATTCCACCATTTTTCTACATTTCCAATGAAAGTACTAATTAAGAAATTACTAGCTCTTTGTAAATCATATCCATATAATATGATTGCTAAATTATTCATTTTGATCCATTTTTCATTTTCTTTCTGTATATCTTCTTTACAATCTATATCTAATAATACTCCATTTGGATAAACTGGTTCTGTTTCTGATGGTTTTATGGAAAATTTTGAATTATTATACATAGGTCTTTGTCTAGGATATTTTCGTCTACTTCTTTCATATTCTCTAATATCCATATTATCTGTTATTATGTTTTCTTCATTTTCATTTATCGTTCCGGAATATTCTCCTGTTTCTATTTTTGTTTGAGTAGATGTTGGATTAGTATTCATTTTTAAATTTTCTAAATTATTAGTTAAGTTTAATATTTCGTCTTCAGAAATTTTATTTTCTTCATATAATTTTAATCATTCATCTAATGTCAACATATGTGTTTTTATTGTTACACCTCCTTGTGTATGCTC
Source organism: Excoecaria agallocha (assembly GCA_037975025.1). NCBI lineage: Eukaryota > Viridiplantae > Streptophyta > Magnoliopsida > Malpighiales > Euphorbiaceae > Excoecaria > Excoecaria agallocha. The sequence continues at coordinate 65,900,305 of CM075807.1, read as the reverse complement.
TTTTTCTTTTCCTTTTTCTATTTTTTCTACCCTATTTTTTAAATCTGTAACTTCTTCTTTTATTTCTGTTAACATATTAAATATCTTGTCCATTTTATCTTCAGTGTTTTCTTGGTTTGCTTTTTTAAATACAATTGATGGTAGAGTTAAACTTCCTTCTCCATATTTTTTATCTCCATATAAGGTACTTGTAAAACTATATTGTTTATTACTCATTTTTCTTATGTTTTGATTTAATATTTTTAAATTATTATTTATTTGATGGAATTGTTCATCATATGTATATCCATTTATATCTCTTATTTCTTCCATATATTTTATTCATTATATCCTACATTTTTGGCTATGTATTTTAAATAATTTTCTATTTGACTTAATTTATCCAAAATTTATTTTTCTATATTTAATTCATTTAATATCCTGTATTTAATTAACTCTAAATCTTCTATACTTTCTATTTTATTTAGTAAATATTTTATTTTATCGGCTTTAGGACTTAAACCGATTCTTATATCTTGTATTAATTTTTTATTATGCATATTTATAGTATCTATTTTATTTAATTGTTGTATTAATTCAATATCTTCTTTATTTAATTCATGTATTATAGATATATTCATAGTTTTAAGGTTTTTATGTAATTAATCAATTCTTTATGTATGATTATTGTTAGTTGTTAAATTTGACTATAAGAATGGTGGTATTTTTGAAATTTGACTTTTAAAAAAGGTATATGGTATAATTATCTCTTGTATTTAAGGAACAAAACTGTAGGCCCAAACCTGGCAAAATAAAGATGTGATCGCGTACATCTCCGCTCTATCATGTCAGCGCTGCCGCGGCAACACTCTGCGATCCTAGGGTTTCCCTGCGTCTGCTGCGCTCATCTACCCGTAAGTTTTTTTAAACCCAAATTTCTGTCTTATAATCCCTTTTTCTAGCGTTAACACTCTTTAGCTTAGAATTGTCCATTTGGTTGGCTCTAAACTTTTGCTGAGAAAATTTAAAACAATAGGAGAAGCTGAAGATCCAAAACTATTATAGATTTTTCATATTTATACACATGTTCTTGCTTCGATAATTACAGTTCTGGGCTTAAATTCTCAGTTTTGACTAGAATTGCTGGTGAATTAGATAGTTTTGATTGATTTGGATGTGGAATTGGATGCTTACCCACATTTGTTATGCATATATGATGTTAAATTATTAATCTAAGTGTTTTTCTTGAGAGTATAGTTAACAAGTCAAGGACAAGTATGTGAATGTAATTTGATTTCACTCAAATTTCTAGCTGCTACATACAAACTTTTGAAATCAGTACAAACCTTTTCTTTCTATTTTCAGCTTAAAACAAATGGTTTATGCTCCTAGTTGACAAATTGAAATTTTGATTTTCCAGTTATTGGATGGATGAACAGCCTATATAAATCTACAGCCAAAGCATAATGGAGAGCTCATCTAATCAAGCATTCGATTCGGATGACAGTGATAGATGTCTTCAAGTTGAAAGTTATGATAGCCATGAATTTGAAGATGATGATCTCTCAAAAAACATTCAGTTTTGTCTTGGTGAAGTTGACAAGATCATAGAGCAATCAAATGAAAATTTATCTTCAACCAATGACATTGTAGAACCGTACATTGGCATGGAGTTCACGTCAAGAGATGAGGCTCGAGAATTTTATATTGCTTATGGAAGGCGGACAGGTTTCACTGTCCGAATCCATCATAACAGACGTTCACGGGTAAATAACATGGTTATTGGGCAGGATTTTGTTTGTTCTAAAGAAGGTTTTCGTGAAAAGAAATACGTATGCAGGAAAGATAGAGTTCTTCCTCCCCCACCACTAACACGAGAGGGCTGTCCTGCAATGTTGAGGCTGGCTTTAAGGGATGGAGTTAAGTGGGTTGTGACCAAATTTGTGAAAGAACATAATCACGCATTAATGTCTCCTAGCAAAGTACCATGGCGAGGTTCTGCGAAAAATCTGGTCACTGAGGTGTGTTATCTTTCTCACTAAAGAAATGAATATTGCTCATTACTTGCCTCTGTAGTATACCTACATAACTGAGTTCTATACTTGGCTGTGTCAAGTTATGGTCTGTACTGATTCAAAAGTTTATCCTGTGAACAATACAATACTGTGCTGAGCTCAGTCCTGAAATTATGTGACTCAGTTGCATTTATCCTGTGCTTAAGTTGTTCAACAAATTACCTTTCTCTGATCTTGGTGTTTTAGGCCCTTTGTACAATCAACATAATCTACATTTCCTTTTAAATTTCATAATGGAGGTACTTAATGAGATGATTAATTAGCAAATAAATCCCCCGGATCATATGACAACTAGTCAATAACAATTGTTCCATCTGTAGATTAATGTGTAGAATATGCATATAGGCGAGGCTTCACTCGTCTTTTTCTAATATTCTCTCCCGCAAAATTTTGTATTTCTCAGGATGAGAAGGACCGGAGAATACGAGAACTTACCATTGAGCTTAATAATGAGAAACAGCGATGTAAGCGCAGATGTGCTGCTTATCAGGGGCAGTTACGTATAGTGTTGGCATACATTGAGGAACATACTAATCACTTATCAAATAAAGTCAAGGACATTGTTAATAATGTAAAAGAACTTGAAAATGAGCTGCTGGAGGATTCAGATTGCAAATATGTTTAGAACCGTTCTGTACACTTTTGTCCCCTTATGTGCATCCAACGGATTGGAATCTTTTTATTTCTCCTTTATTCAACTGTTTATTTGCTCGACTTAATTTCTCACTTTAGGGTTAACATACTTGAAGGGCTATTGTGGATGGGAATCATAAAATTCAAAGTATTTGACTTAACATTTCCAGCAAATGAATTAAGAATAAATAGGTTGACAGGAATCAATCAAAATACATTTTAACCAGAATTCAACACCTTACTGGAATGATCATCCATATTTGCTAAGTTTCAAATATTCACAAATTCTTCTGAAGACCGATCACATCAATATCTGTGAAAATATCGAATCAACAGCACCTATTAGACCAAAATTGAAGGTCTTGAGCCTCAACTTGTATTCCTACCTCTTCTTTCTCTTTAAGAGAGAAGCAGCATGGAGAAACATCCTATCAACCTCATCGAATGTGGGCGAATATTCATTTTTCTCTGATGACTGGACCTTTTTTGAGTCCAAAGCTAGCTGCCGCAAATGCTCCTCAAAATCTTCAGGTTCTCCATTACCTTCAACAGGGAACTTTTCAAATGCATCCAAATAAAGAGGAGGTTTTGCTTTGTCCTGAATTTCTGTGTCAGAATCGGTCTCAAAAATATCTGACAGGTCTTCTGAATCGGATATCATTCCCAAATCTGTAGTAGATTCTTCATCAGAGCATTCCTCTTGCTCATCTAATATTTCTTTTAACTTTTCTGAATTATCCAAAGGCATGCTTGAAGCACTACCAGGCTTTCCATGATCGACATAAGTGCTTGAGGCTTCTTCAATGGAAATAGTTCCCGTCTTGGATTTGCCACCATGCTTTGCTCGAAGCAACTCAAGGTCTTGCTTAAGTCTAGGAATATGTCTCCTGAGAGCCCTAAGCCCTTCCCTATACTTTGATTTATCCAAAGCCTGCAGAAAACAAACAAGGCAGAAATAAGAATCCAGCATACAAAGAAATCCAAGGATTAAAGCTCGCTCCTAGAACTAAAATATATTCAAACCAAAAAAAAAAAGATGTCTGCAGCGTGTAATGAGGCCAGGCCTGACGGTATGTCAAATAGCAAAGTAATAAGGCCTATGGAAAAGCACATAGGCGCAATTGAAAAAACAGGAAAATTTGGACCTGCAGGTACTTCCATTAAATAAGGAATAATCAGGAGGGTGTGGTGGGTGACATGAAAATTGCTGAAGAAAGGCAAAATAATATAAGAACTCGATAGCACCAGTGCAGGCCCAAAATGTGCAAAATCAATATGACAGACATTCAAAAGCTCATGATAAAGACAAAGCCAAAGTGAAAGGGCTTGGGGGCACCCCAAATATACATTTACGTGATAAGGAATGGAAGCATTGCGAGTATGAGGAATTAGTAGCCAAAAGGGTTATTCAATTGTGCTGGCCAATGGTAGTTAGTGAACCTTTTGTCACTTCTGCAACAACCAAAAATGTCTGAGTTGATGAACATCCATATTGTGTCAAGAATCAAAATCCATGCATAGTAACCACCTATTGATTTAATTGGGTACCTTAGCCGGAAGCAATATTATGACTGCAGTAGTCACATATTCAAATATAAGGCTGTGAGAGCCTAATTTGGTTGTTGCATTAACCACAAGCTACTTCATGGATTCATCAAATGAGGCAATCCTTAAGGAGATATGATTATGACATCTTGAGGTGAGCGAGTATATCAATGATGATACAAGGTGGATTGATACAAAGATGTGCAAAGAAACATGACGGCCTAGCATGGGCAAGGTGCATGAAATGGAAAATGACATACCAACATGTGACGTGCGTAATACAACGTATTAGATTCTTGGAATCAACTCGTGGATGATTCAATGCGACCTTTAGTTAGAGAACTTTAGAGGCATAAATGCAAAAGATAATGGAACAAAGGTGGAGTCTTGCAGTAAGATTCGAATATGCCAAAGTGTGGCATAATTGAAGCTTCACTCAAAAGCAATTAAATCAGGGAACTTGAGCAATCAGCATTATTCATTGAGGCAAGGGCTCATTAAGAAAGGAACGAAGCAAAGAGAAACAATTTAATGGGAACAACATTCCAATTCCCATAACAAGGCAAGCAACAAAGGAAAAGGTGCACCCTTATCTTTGCTTCTTTACATAATCCATACTTGCTTATGTTATTATTAACATATGTAGATTACAGGTTGCAAAAAATTAAAATAATATAATATAAAAACTTCTTTGTTGCCATTTGTTTGTTTGTTATCTTGCAAGATACAAAACGATTCAAATTCAAATAGCACCGCAGAGGCAGGGAGAACCTCATAAACAAATATGTGACCAAGATCAGGATGCCTTGGCATGATCAACCTATAGCAGCCAAAAGTGGGTCAATCAAAGATAAATTTCAGCACTTCAACCAGGAATTCAAAGGCATACCAAGTGACACTCCTTTAGCTGATGGGGACATAGACCATCTAATTGGGGAAAAGTACACCATTATATATGGCCTTAATACATAGAAATATGGGGCACATGAATGAAGAAAATATATGGAGATGACAATGAGGGTAGAAGACACTGAAGGGTTGTACCTTCAAGGAGGAAGAAAATGGGCAGGAATTGTGTTCCTACAGGCAGACAAGGGTGGGACATATGATCCTAAGAGAAGACAAGGGCGGGGCATATGATACTACAAGATAGAAGAAGAGATAAGCAAGAAAGTATGATTTCATGTTACGTCCATATGCTTAGGTCATCAAGAAGGAGAAGATCAAGCCCCATAATTTATATAGATACTCCACACAGAAGAGAATCAACAAAAATATTTTAGCAGCAGCAGAAGATTGAAAAATACAAAATGAAGCACAAGCAGAAGATTGAAGTGACACTATGAGTAGCAGAAAGCAGCCTTCCAACAAAAGCAGTTGGAGGATAATTGATGAGAACATCAAAGGAAGAACGTAAGGGGGGCAACTTCGACAATAGGCCAACTAGCAAAGTTATGCACAGGGACACAATTGTAAAGAACGTTTAGATTAGCGGGCATTTTCATAAATATGCAACAGTTGGGGAGGATGTGGAAGGCGAAATATATTGACATCTCCTCCTGTCAGAAAGGAAGACGATCCTTAAGCTCTTTAAGGGCGGCCTTGGTGTTGGCTGCGGGAACTAGACCTAAGTGAGCTCCCTAGGCAACCAGTCAACAAGCATTTTAGTGCCACGAGGTGGAAGAGATGTCTCCATGAGGAACCAGTCTTGTGGATACTATAAAGCCAAAGAACCCATAGTGCAATCTCCTCTAAAAGGCAGTAGGTTTCTGCCTGTGTTGCCCTAGCAGCACACTATAGGGGATTGGGTATTGAGCAATGGCTTGGCCCAGCCATATTCTCAGTTGTTTTGGCAGATGCTATGGCATAGAGATATTTACTTGATGTGAAAAGGCTAGCCCAGACTTTGATAAAACCCAGGCGCTGCATGGGGTAGTTAGCATGCCAAGACATGGTCTCATTACACAAGGCCAGTCCTGATGCAGGCACCTAATAATAGCAGTTTAGGAAGCAGAGTTGAGCAAACCATTTAAGACTTGTCGTACAAGAATTAAATAACAGCAGCAGAACAGGAAGACTGAAACCTTAATTTCCTTATAGAAGCACTGAGGAAAGAGAGAGACTTATTTCATATTATGTTAGTATGATGTTTGTTCACTCTGTCTTCAAGACGGGTTTAAGAAAGAAAGAAAGAAAAAAAGCAAACTAACCTTCTTTCTAGAGAGAGTGACTCTTGGTGACATTATCTCTGTAGGTGGCTGGGAATAGTTCTTCCCTCTATACATGATTATTGTGTTTTCTTCATGAATATCTAGTACAATTCCTCCTGTTAATCGTGCTAGCTCAGCAGCAATTTCCTTGACCTCTTCTGTTGTGAATGTCTTCACTACTACCTTAAGAGTTTGATGCTTCTTCCAGTGTAAGTGCATGTTAAGAATTACACCTTGATAGATTCCCCTTCTTCCAACTGGCACATAATTCTTGCACTTAAGGCCCATCTTTAAAAAGAAGAAGTGCTCTTCTGGGGTCAATATCTCTGGATCATGAGTTGTTTCTGATGATTCTGCAGGTTCAATCTTCTTCAAAGATTGAAGAAGCCTTTCCTCTTTCTTTCGAGCCTATGAGAAGAAAAAGCTGATGAATCATATACTGAAGCCAGATAAACAAAGGCACAATAACCAAATTAGAACAAACTTTATATTTCAATATGACAACCAACCTCAACCATCTTCATTACCCCAACCCGGAAGACAAATAATTAAATAACATGCAGCTAAAGAATCTAACTAGGAAGCCAGTATCCATCCTAAAAAAATCTACATCAATATTGTACTTAAATTTATGCAATTCAAATTAGGGGGTAAAATAGGTCGTTCTCTGATCCATTATATACATCATATTAAATGCAATGCAGAAGCTTACCTTCTTTAGCTTGTATAAAAGTTTTTCTTCTACTGTCATTCTTTCATACTCTTTCTTTTTTTTCCACCTGAAGAACTTTAGCCACCTTACAACTGCTCGCTTTCCTTTCAGCTTTTTCCTCTTCACTTTAACACCACCAGATACATCAACAATTGTCCTTTCCCCAGACTGGTTTGGTGGCTCTCCATCTTTGTCAACATTGTTCATAGTTGGCCCAGAGTGAAACCATTTAAGCCCCACAAGGAAAGGGTTTTTAATAGTATATACTGGCCCAAAAGGAGGTCCCTGAGCAAAAGCGTTGCAGATGACATCAATCGAGCAAAAGCCAACCACACTCATATTACTTGCTTACATATGTTTTGCATTGAAAAATAATTATCCAAATAAACAAAATGGAAAATTCAATATTTTTATTTTATTTATACCTCCTGCTGTGGTGAAAGCATGGGTTTTTCATGTTTTTCATGATTAGAATCTTGAAGCCTGTCTTTCAAAGAATGATCATCATTAACAACTTGATCATCAAGATTAAGATCATGATCATCCATGTCTGTTGGCTTCCTAGCACAAGAGAAAAATTAAAAAACAAAAAAAAAGAAAAAATAAAGAAAAGGCAATAAATACAAAAAGAAAAGAAAGAACATGATTAATACAGTAACACATATCCATGAACACAAGTTCACCATTCAATTTCCATAAGTTGTACAAATGGAACATAAACAACCTATAACAGATATCTTTATCGAAATGATGCCAAATTTAATTTGATTGAATTTGAACCCAGAAATAACAGGACTGTTTTCTTTACTATGAGAATAGATGAAAGCAGAAATAATCTAAACTTCACAGACAAAGTAATCAACTGTTTGTATTTATTGTTTTGGAAAAATGTCATATGATGTGCATCACATAGCTACAATTAGAAAAACTTCACAGCCAAAATACAAGTAATTTGACAGAAGTGTGTTTGTAAAGAAAATCTATAAATTTTAGAGAAAATAAAAAGTGAGAAAATGAATGGTCCAATTATGATGGGTATATTTCAGGGAGTATACATCTTATGTATATGTTGAGCAGAATCCCTCCAGTCTGCCTTCAAAATTGAATCCAAGAAACCAAAGTCCAAAATTATTGAGAAAAACACAACCAAAGAACTTTTTGTTGCCAGCAGATTTGGAAAATAAGTTTCAGATTTTGTAATCAAAGAAGAAACCAAAATTATACTGGGCTTCTTTTAAAACCTTTAGTGAGAGGGTTCAAAACCCTCAAATCATGTTAAAGGAAGTGAAGCATTGAGAAAATATTATCTTCTCAAACACAGCAAGGTCAGATCTCAGGTACACCAATTGCCATAAACATTCAGCTCATACTGTTTAGATTTTTAATTTTTAAGGACTCCAAAAGTTAAATATATTATATTTTTAACTGCAAGAGATAATAGAAAAGAGCTTCCAAATCCAGAAAAATAGTATTGCATGAATGACAATGGAAATGTGTTCAACACATGGCATAAAGAACAAAAAAACTTACTCTGCACCATTAGCTATCATAACAATTAGCCAAAACAAGTTATTCATATATTAAAGATTCAACAGCCAAATTGTCTTTCTGTTTATTACATATGCACACAGATTACAAATAATCAGCCAAGTCAGACCCAAGAAAAGAAAAGGAAAAAAAAAAAAAAAGAACACAGAAAATGAAACAATTACATACTTCAGCTTCAAAGCCTGATTCAAGCAGCAAAGAAAAGATTACCAATGCAAATCGAAATTAAAACATTAAAAAGCAAAAAGCAATCCAATGGAAGCAAAGACAAAACCCATCTAAAACCTAAGTAGCAAAATATTTTGCACAGAAGAGACCTGCCTGGTTCTATAAGAAAGTGAATTGGCAAAGAAAGGAATCATATGCAAATAAATATACACAAATTCTTAAGCTGATAAGATTTGCAGGGAGTCACTGATGCAGTAGATGCTAACACCCTCTTCACCACCATTTTGTCTGTGCGAATTCCTATTCTCTCTTTCTTCAAGCTGTATATGTCCAATATTCAATTTCTGGGCTCTCTTGCTAAAACCCAGTTTTATTCTATACATAAATTTGCCCCAGAACTTTTAGTCAATGTGACTGCTTATCATTTTGTTTTTTCGACATTACCCCATCAATTTAAGATCAAGTCAATTATAACCCAAAATTAAGGGGAGTACCAGGTCAGCAGACAATCTATTATTTTTTGAGGTAGATAATGGTACCCACACCAAATACAAATCAGCTCGACCTATTGCGATATTGAAGCTAAGACCATAAATCAAATTTTAGCTGTAACAGATTCCAATTTCTTATACTCAAGATAAATTGTTTTTTTCTCAATTCTTTAGAGTAGCCCTCATTCCAGTACAGACACTCCCAATTCTCTCTGAGTTCCTTATAAAGTTCCATATATCTTTGCACCAAGGTTCCTGCTCCTTTACGTACAATAAAGTTATTAGAACACAAAAGCAATCGACCTTTGTCCAGAACTTCTAATAACACAAAGCACATACATATGCATATACACATTCTTAAATTGGTGCACCTGCTAGACTAGCTGTTAACCAAGTAGGTTAATTATAGATAATGTTATGATCTTTACTATTTGTAAAACAACAACCAAAGGGAGAATGTTTCTTATCATTATATTCAAGAAACGCTAGGTATATATACAAGTACAGGAAAGCTAGGAAAGAAAAGATAATATATGCTAGCCTAAAATCAGCTACCTATAATCAAGCTAACCATACAAGAAAGGAATCCCAGATAGTTACAAAGATAGTCAACTAGAGTCCCCAAGTAAAGCTGATACCAATATAAAACAACACTCAATGGAGAGAATGTTTCTTACTATTGTATTCAAGAAACACCAGGTATACACACAAGTACAGGAAAGCAAGAAAAGGAAAGATAATATATATTAGCCTAAAATCAGCCACCTATAATCCAAGCTAACTATACAAGCAAGCAATCCTACAGCTGTAGAATATCTCTAATACTAGACAATCCAATGACAATATAGACCTCAATGTAGATGTTACATTCTCCTCCTGCATTTCTCCAAAGCTATATAGACCTCCACTCAAGTTATGAGATCAAACACTCCTATTATATTCTTTCCTTATCTCAACATTGCCTAAAGGAAATAGATCTACCATATATCTTCACATTAGATTTACACTTTCAAATATCCAAGTTAAACTAAATAAAAAATGTAGATAATTGAGAATAAATTTATGTTAAATAAACCAAACAGTGCTTAATCAAATAGAAGCAATTAATAATGAAGCTGGACAAATGCAAAATGAAATTCTGTAAGAACAACTGCCGAATTTATATTTGCAGGTATCCAATAAGACAAAGGTAAAATTCAAACTCTAAAAAAGGCGATGGAGATGAAAACTCACAGATTCCTTGAGAACGAGGCGACTACAGCGCATAAACTGCTCTCTTAGTTGCTTTGGGCGCCGGTCGGGGATGTTGCCTCTGGGTGGAGGGACGTGAAATCCAATCTCGTGCATCTCGCCGTCGACTATCCACAACTCTGATTTCTCATCGGTCTTTTTCGGTGTAAAAGCCGGCAACTTGGACCTCCGCCTATTTGAACCAGCTTCGCTTCTGACGGACCGAAGCTGGTTGGGGGTGAATCGGAGGCGATAGCTAGAGCAGTATAGATGCTTTATGCCGAAAAACATGAGAGCAGAGAAGGAGATAATTCAGAATTGAGAAGAAACAAGTACAGAGAGTGCAATGAACCGGCTTCCTATTAGATGATGTTTGTTTTTGCGAATCAAACGAGCATGCTGTTCTCAAACTAATTAATGCGCGTCCACCTTTTGGTTCGGCAGAAAACTCGAAGAAATTCTAAAATAATGCAGTAAAACAAAATTGTGAATATATGGAAAGAAATTTGGATTATACTACGATTCAAAGACTGAATTACAAGGCTAAATTAATTTAAAAGTTAGAAAATTTCTAAGAAAGTCATTTGCAATATCTGGTGTAGAATGGGCGCAAACTTGGCAAATATATGTTCGGTAAATGTAAATTTAAAAAAAAAAAAGAATTTTGTAAAAATTGAAAATAACTTGTATTAGAAAACATTAGAAATTGAAATTTTCAAAAAAGTTAAATTATAAATTTTTTTTAGAATAGTTGATTAAAAATTTATTTTAAGTAAAAATATTTTTTATTTTATTTTATAATGATAAAAATATCTAATATAAAAAAATATATATTTTTTTCTTCTCTAATCTCATCATTCAAAATTATTGACGTAAGAACGATTTTACTGTTTTTTTTTTTTCCTTTTTTATCATGCAAAATTATTGAAAGTTAAAAGCATAATACATTTTTCAATTCGTATGGCCTTTTGGATGAAGAAAAGGGGTAATTATGATTTTCTCTTTCTTATAACAATTTTGATTGATTTTTTTTTTGTTTGATATCTATTATTTTTTTGTCCAATTTTTGAAATAAGTGTTATTATTCAAATTGATTATTATTTTTTTACTTCTAATTTTTTTCGGTGTTTATATGGCATGTTTACTCAAACTCAAAAGCCCTTTTCTTATGTGATCCCTGTTAATACGATGAAGGTTTTTTTTTTTTTTTTTTGCATTAAAAGAATCTAATTTCTTAACAAATAATTCTTGATAAATGATAACAGGACCTAACTAATAATCCGACCAATCCCAAAAATAAGCTAGGTAAATTGATAGATATCGAATAGACCCTCACCAACCAAGAGCTCAGACTAACCGAACACGAAAGGATAGGTTAATAGTAATAGAAAAAGTAACCACCACGCTAGAAGAAAACAGTTATTTTCTCCCTCCCACATCTCCCTCGAAATAGGAGAAGTGGAAAGTATGGCTAAAAGAGGTGGAATTCCATCCCACTACCCCAAATAACAGACATGAAACCTATAAATGAGGAAATAGAGGTAAGCAAAGGTTCATTCAATCTAATTCTAAAAAATATCTTTTTTTACCAAAAATTCTAACCTGACCGTCTAAAACTCCCTATTCGGAAAACCCATCGGTCCTTGACTTTCTTTTGCAAGTGACCCTTTTGGACTTACAACTTCTTCAACTTGTCATCATTTGGTACGGTGAGCATGCAATATAGACATTTTCCTAGATCTCAGCCTAGACCATGCCTTGCTAGAAAATCAGGCAAATCCACCGCTCTCCTTGGAACGCAATAATTCCTCCCATAGTCCAATGACCTTAGCTCAGCATCCTCCGTTGTAGCCATCCCAAATACCTCAAGCATTATCCTGCAAACGGCATAATCCTTGATAGCTGCACTGTCAGCCATAGTCGCCTAAGTGCAACTACCCCCTCAGCCCACACAGCCCTTCGCCCAATGAGAGATTGACATCCTGGGTCCTTTCCCCTAAGCAACTGATCAATGAAAATTTCTGGTGGTAGCCGTCGACCACTTCACCAAATGGGTAGAAACCGAACCCTTTACCATTATCACCCCAGCAAACATCATTAAATTCCTGCAAAATAATGTTATTACAAGATTTGGAATATCGCACTCTATCATCTTAGATAATGACAAATAGTTTGATTGTCAAGCCTTTAAGGCATTATGTTCTGAGCTAAACATCCAATTGTGTTTTACTTCAATCTGCCATCTTCAATCCAACAAAATGATTGAGGTAACCGACAGAACCATCCTATCCAAACTAAAGAAGCATTTTGATGAAGCTAAAGGACTCTGAATCGGAGAGCTCAACAACGTATTATGGGCATACCAACTTTTCCCCGAGCAACAAAAGAAGTGACATCATTCTCCCTAACCTATGGGGCAGAGACAGTTATTTAATATGCTTTACAACCCTTTTTTCAATTATTTAATATGTTTATATGATTTTAACGTTATTCTAATAATTTTATATATTCTAATAATTATATTCATATCATATTACATTTGAATATTTATTTTAAATCAATTACTTTATAGGAATGTAGAATTAATTGACTTCAAACCGTTTTAAAATCATTTCAAATCATTATAAACTATAATAAAAAAATCATTACAGACCATTTCAAACCATATATATTGATTTAGATTGATTTTTTTTTTATTTTTGACCCAACTCAATCCATGAACAGTCCTATTGCTAACAACTCGATGAGCATTTCATAGAACAAACTCTATTGAAAACCTCTCTTTTTCTTCTTCTCCGTTGAAAGAGATCCCGAAAAGACATGGTGTTAATATTGATTTGTGTAGAAAGGATTTCTAAAACGTACTTAACTCTATGTAACAAAATCAAAGCCACATAATAGCAAGCTATTCGATCCCATTGTAAATGAAAATAAAAAAAAGGAAATAAGAATAATTTGATTTATAATTTATAACTCCCTCGGTATATAATATACGCTTGAGGTTCCTTGAATTGAAATAAAGATTGATGCAAGACAGTATACATGGAAATATACATATATAGTGAGCTCTTATGAAAATTCTAATCCAAAAAAAAGACGTAAAATGAAAATGAAAATGATGAGGAATTATAAATTAAGTGGAGCCTAAGGCAGCAAAGCCACCACCTTTCATCATCTGTTTAAATTCTTTGTAATTCACCATTCCATCTCCATCAACATCAACTTTCTTTATCATCCTTTTGCAATCCTCTACGGTGCGGCCTTGCTTAAGCCCCAAGGAAGCCAAAACTGACCTCAATTCTTCAACTGTGATAAATCCATCTCCATTTTGATCAAACACATTGAATGCTTCTCTCATGTCTTCTTCTTCATCTTTCTCATCCATTATTGTCTGATACAATCCTCCAAATTCTTCAATATCCACAAAACCATCCCCATTTGCGTCTATTTTTTCGATCATTTGGACCAACTCCTTATCGGGTATGTAAATCCCCAAGTTTTTTAAAGAGTCGCTTAGCTCTTTCCTTGTAATTTTCCCATCTCCATTCTTGTCAAACATTTGAAAAACCCGGCGGAGTTCTGCCGGATCCATATTCATAATGATTGATGATCGAGAAACACTAAAGCCTTTGATGACTTCTTTTCTTTTTCTTTTTTTCAATTTGATGAGTAATTAAAGGCAAAAAGAATTAATGATGTAAAGGGAGGGAATGAGTAAGGGAAATGAAAATAAAAATAAAAATAAAATGGGGATGGTTGGAATCAATGGAGTAGAGAGAACGAGAGAAAGAAGTGGTATATAAGAAGGGATGGATTTGATTATTGAAAAACTTATTTGCTAAATTTTGTTTGTAAAACGCGTTACGACGGTTCTTGATTAGGTCCAAGTAAAAGTACGCTGGCACCCGTTATATATTCTTGTATTAGTTCACTACTTTCAATTTTAACATTTTTTCTATTTAGTCCCTATAATTTCGGTGTTCCTTTTGAGCCTTATTTTATAGTATATGATTAAAATAAAATCATAATACTATTTTAGAACATATTTATAAGCTTTTATTTTTGGTATTTGAATTCAATATATACTTAAATGAATATGTAAGTACTCAATTAAATACCACAGTTTGAAAAAAAAATTAAATACCACAGAAGTTGCATGATTAAATAGAAAAAAAAAATATTAAATTGAAAGGACTTAAACATGCTTTTTGCCAAATAACAAACAGAATAAGGAATTTAGAAAAAAATTAAGTAAAAGATTAAAAAAATAATTGTGGGCGTTGATGCTTGGTGCCGGCTATGGTTTGGTAGTTTTAGATGGGTGGTGAGGAAGACGACACGTGGAAATGACAGTTGAGATGTTGAGTAATCATTGCATTGGAGAGCACGTAATGAACGTTAAAATCTAAAGGCTTCGACAAATATGTATAGTCTATAGATATATATATTTAAACACAATGTTAGTTCCATAAAAGAGCTCTGCAATCTATTATATCACTTGCCAATGTCAAAGCTGCTACCTTTCTTCCTTTTTTTTTTATTTTAAGTGGAAAAAATGTAAATTATTTAAGCCCTAAACTTATCAAAATTATTATATTGAGTTTTTTAGCTGATTTTTTTTTTTAAATCTAGGAAGAGATATCCTTAATTTTGTATTTTTATTCAATTGTAATTTTACTGAGGACTTATTTGACTAAACAAATAATCATTTCTTTTATCAAACAACTGCAAAATTTTCGAACCCTACATTACAGTTTTTAAACTTTCAACTGTTTTTAATTAGACCCTTGAATATACATATTTTCATACTTCAAAATCTATACAATTAAAATCGCTTTCCTATGGAGCCCTTCATTTTATAAAAAATTAACAATCCCTTCCAACTCCGAACTATTATTTTCTTGAACAGAAGACAACTTGGTCTGAGGCTTTTGTCTCTTTGATTTAGGAGAACCTGCTATTTGATTAATTCCAAATGGACTGCGTGCTACTTGTCAAAGCCAAGTTTCTATCTCCGTGATCAAACGTCCAGGGTTCCATTTTTCAAATGTTAAAATATTAAATGTAGCGTTTCATAGCAAAACATTACATTGACTAAGAATTTAAGCATTAACGCCCTTGTGTTCTAAATTCCATTCAATAATCAATACTTCCTATCAGGAAATTCCAAGAAAGAAAATTCAATATCCTTCAAATAGATGTCAAAATGATGCAACCCTTTATCGAGTGGAAACAAAAAAAAAAAATCCATCAAAAATTGAATCCCTCGGGAGACATAAGAATTAACAAAAAAAAAAATATCAAATATAATTTATATTTTGATTATAAAAATCAGTTATCAATTCGGTATGCATAAAGGTCACCCGGTTACCTTGTGTCTTGCTCCCGCTTCTTGCAGAGAATAAGGAATGAGTTGGAAAAACTTGTCCGTCCGGCAAGTCTATTATTGTGCTTCCAAAGAGTCTTGATCTGGAGTTGAATGTTACAAGGAAACTATCCAGTACAGGAATAATACAAGTTTTAATTTCATTTGTTGTTGCTTTCATTAATCTGAAAGGGTTTTGTTGATTAAAACCTATCTCAGACTAATTAAATACTCATCCAGTATCATTTGCCCGAGAGAGGTTACCTTCTCGTTCCTCAACTTGGTGGGTATGCTACTTCACAGTATTACATTCATTTCTTTCACTTTCCATCATTTTCCGACGGAGTCCTCAAGTTGATTAGGCACCTCTTTCTTCTCTAGTTCCTTTTGGTACTTTCTCAATCTCTCATTCATCTTCTCGTTGTAGCTGAGTTCAAGGCGGTGCATAACATAGAAACCCAGGACGCCTCCAAGAATAGTGCCTGTGATGATCCGTGCATATCCCCATTTCTGAGAATTCAAGACCATTGTCTCTCGCAACTACTCTTTTCCCCCTCTACCTTAACCGCACGGTTGAAGGGAGTAATTGTTTCAACAGACCTCTGCCAAACAACGTTACGGATTAGATTTATAATTGAATTATTTGGACATCGTCTCCTATAAAAGCTAGATCCGGTATTCTCCCCCGTGATTTTTTTTTTTTAATTGTAGGTCACCGAAAAACAACTCTAAAATATTCAACGATCCATGTTTAAAGAGTGCAGAACTCAGAATTACTGAAAGTACCCGAGGACTGGAATGAATAATGTACTTCACATCCCAGATTCCATATGAAATAGAATAGAATTTGAGAATATAATCAAATATCTTGAATGTACTCCAGCCATGTGCCCAATATGATCAATGGAATAAGCATCATGTGGGCGAGTTAGCTGGAGAATAGAAATATTAATATCGCAAACGAAGAAATTGCCTCAAAACACAAATGCTTTAGATCAAACAGCTTTGGGACAGAGTGCGTTTGCTTTCCTGTACAAAAATCAGCGATTGACTATAAAATATAAAAACAAAATACAGAAATATGAATATGCCAGCATTAAAAGGGCCTGAAAAATCAGAGAGAAATCAGATTCAGGCGAGTGATACTGGCACGTGTTCCATGTCGCAAGTTTGTATAGAAAAATTGCCCAGATCGTACTAGATACTAGATCCGATCAAGAAGCTGACTTGCTTTACTTCAACTTATGCAGATTTTTTGAGCAAGAAAAAAAGATATATATCATTTACAGAAAACATTGAACCTTGACTTACCGTTTTATGCCAAAGAGCAAATGAGTGCTAAGCCTAGCAGACGAACGCGATCACAACAGATGACTTTATAGGGGAGCGAATTAGGGTTTTCAGACTAAAGGTTTTTCCTTTTTCCCCTGTCCTTCCATCTATTGGCACTAAACGGCCCATGGCTTAGCTTGTAGTGGGCCCCTCTCAACTTCTCATGGGCCTGATAGCACCGCCACTGCTGCTGCTTCTTCTTCTTTTTTAAATTTGTTTTATTTTTAAGAACAGCTAATTGAGACTTTTTTTTTTTTAATACAATAAGTCAATAATAATATGCAACATAACAATTATCACAATATCCATATGCATATTGCCGCATTGTATAATTGCCTTGCCTATTTTATTTTTTATATTTTTAAGCAACTATCAATTAGCATGGTGACATTGTCTTATAACCAGTGCCAGTTTCAACATGTCTCTAATGGACCTCATTTTTGTGACTGAATCAGCACGTCTTGATACAATCAAAACCTTAAACAGAGTTTGAGCTTTGCAATGGACAATTTAAAACCATCTTTTTTATTTTATGAGTACACGGATTAGATGCAAACACACATACCAGATTACTACTCGTATCTTATGTATTCTAATTTCTTTTTTTTTTTTTGTACATCAATAAATGCACACCCAAAAATACATTAATATGTGTGAATTAAGCAAGCATATAATATTTACTTTGCCTGGAAATTGTTTTAGAAACAAGAAATAATTCCAGCACTGTAGCCATGCAGTGAAAATCTTCAAAACATGATTCACAAGCATTTTAAGAAGCCAAGTCGAACGGCCAATCTATCCATTCTGTGCCTTGGCCAATATGAATGAAAGATTTCAGCAAATCGCCGATGGAAACACCAGCCCACACAGCACAAAGGCACCACCTAGCGGATGTGGAAGGGGTAGTGCCCAGGGGAGTCCCTTTTACTCTCGCTTATGCTAACAGACCCCGAACCACCGGTAAACAATCAACATTTCCCAAATCAATGACACATATATAACTAGTACCTTCCCCAACTTAGATTGCCACTAATAGCAAACAACATAAATATCTTGCATCTTGACCCCTACCTTCACGAACTTGAAGAAATATGTATAAATATTCATTTTAAACGGGCATTGGAAACTGCCACGGTACCCAGAACAACACTTGCGCCCCCTCCCCCACCCAAAAAACAAAAAAATTTATCCAGATTCCTTACGCTGGGCATGGTTTGACGTAGAATGGCAAATTTCCATTCGCCATGACGTTGTAAAACTTCCACAGCAACACCCAAATCAAAATTCGAAACTTTAAACAGCAAGAAACAATCTATGATGCTTGTCTCATCTGAAGGATTACACAATTGGCAGCTACTGCAGGTATCGAAAGATCAACCCAGCATATAGATCATCTCTTATTTCTTTGTCAGCTTTGCTATGTAATGCAACATAAAAATGTCAACTGATAATCAAATTAGTGCTAACTCCCCAAAATTACCAAGAAAACTAGACACTATTACCAATTCCCGGCAAAGCTTCAGATTCCATTTGTCTCAACAAATGTTGCACTAAGCAGTCAATGGCTGAACCACAAACCTTAACTTTAGAATCGTCAATAGTAGTTGTTCATCACCAGGGATTGTTAACAACGACGATCACAACACCCTACCCACCAAAAAATTAAAATAAAAAAATAAAAAAAAATTCCTACAGCATTATTCTATGTTAATAACTTCTACTTTGGCCACAATTATGCTCATCAACAGGATTGTTAACAAGACAACTATGATCACAAACTATAAAGCCAAACAAAAAATTTTGTTTGGCATTATGCTATCTCAATAACTTCAACTACTCTTCACACTCCAGCATTTTTCACAATGATCATCCGGGGAGTGTCACTCAACAATCATAGTGACCCTCGCTTTTTGTACTTCTTTCACAAAATCACCAAATAATCATGCATGACTTGCATCTCAACTGGAAACCCTACACAGTTCTTATTAGAAATTTTGCACAGAGTCATAAGATCTGAAATGCTATACAAACAGTAAATGTACTTGGTATTAATTACTTCACACCGAACATGTACTTGTGAGAAGTATGCTAATCAATACCTACAAAAGCACCCTTCAACTACCATAAACAACTTTTAAATTCAGCATGTTAAAATCCAAACTCAATTAAAAGTACAATTACACCCACGAACTTTAAAGGATTTCCATAACAATAGCATCACAAGATACAATTCATTTTATTTGAATAATCCAAATATAACTGCTTTTAATGCCATATGTAAACAAAAATTGCTGCATCAAGGAGTCGATACAAACAAGCCTTAATGTGATTTGAATACTCATAACAATGAATATTTACTAATTCTTCGACCTAGTTACTGAGATTTAACATGATCAATTGAACCGTGTTCACAATGACCTTTCAATCTTCCCTAAATCGAGTCTATCGCTATCTAATCTCCCTCACAATAATTAGTTTTTAGTTTCGTTTCTAACATCTTATTGACATGAAAAAGCGCGGCTCACTGAAGCCAGCAAAATCACAGTGATACCAAAATGAATAATTGCACAAGTCATGAACAATACTTTTGCGGAAAATTCAAATTAACTACACCAACACAAGAGAATTAAATTCCAGAATACCTCCATTCAAGGGCACTTGTACACATATCCCACATTAAAGAAAATAGAAATCCATTTCAAGTGTGCACATTATTGAATATTGGATCGCAACATCAAGATTAAGCAAAATCAAAACAAAAACTTAACCTCACATTCAATTTTACGGGATATCCCAGGGTTTTGGCTCGGGAACAGCAACGACCATACCTTGAAGGTCCGGCGTAAGGATGACCTGGCATCCCAACCTGGAGTGCTTGTTCAAAACCCTAGCTCTTGAATTTCTCTTCAAAACATATTCCTCATCGTAAGATCTCGGTGGGAGCTTGTCAAACCACTCCTGAGCAATGCTGACCTCGCACTCGGCGGAGCAGGCATCGATCTCCTCGAGGCGATGGGAGGCAGGATCGATAAGGCCGCTATTGGTCAAAGCCTTGAGGAGAGTCTGGCCTGAAAGGCCCCTGATTTCACGCTTCTGGCCGTCGAGGTCAATCGCGAAGAGTTTAACGATTCTGTCGGCTACTTTGGCGGAGGAGCTAGCAGTGGCGGAGGAACGAATAACGACGTATTTGGTGAAAGGAGAGAGAGAAGGGAGGCGGTGGAGTTGGGAGGAGATTCTCTGGAGGGTCGATGTGGCCATTTCCGCGAGCTCTTTGAAGAATGAGGAGCTCAGTGTGGGATAATTGTTGTCGTTTAGAAATGTTATTATTTCTCTACGGTGGATCTGCCTACAGTTAACTTTACCTTCTCAGTCTACTCTGTTATTGGTTTTTTTTTTATGTAATTTCTTTTATATATTAATAAATCTTCTTTAATCAGCCGATTGGAAATGGAAAATTTATTTTCTGAGGATTTTTTTTTTTTTTGTGTAGGGAACTGGGCTTAAGAAAACTCATTGTAAACAAACCATAATTTTCCAGAAAAAAAAAACAAACAAACAAACAAATTCAGTTCTTCTGTAATAAAAAAGAATTACAAATTTTCCAATTTTTTTATATAGTATGTCAAGATTTTTTTTCTTTTTATTAATATAAAATAAAAAGTGAAAGATTGAACAGATCAGAGGAAGTGATTTTGTTTCCAAAGCATGAAATTGTAAATTTCCCCTGAATAAGTATTGAAATTGAGAGGAGGGCAAACTAGTGCATGACTAAATTAAATGTCAATTGCAAACTAAATTCCTTCATTCTTTCAGTATAATTCATGTATCTTTTGAAAGCCACAAATCACAATTCATGTTGAAGCACAGTCAAGAGGCAACATCATGATCAGTCTCAATTCAATGGATAAAGTGAGTTTAAAAAAAAAAAGGTCAACAGAATCCCATCAACAAGATTTACCCCAGAAGCAAGATGAGAAAAAAAGAGAATAAAGCACCAAATGCATCTGGTAACAGTGTTGCAACTCATAAAAACCTTCTAAATGACTCAAAAGAGTTATTGTCAGTGGAGTAATCCGCCTGCAAATGCAAACAAATCAAAATGAGCTTTGAATTACCAAAAGAACCTCAATAGAAAAAAACCTTGAATGCAAGGAATGGATCAGATTCATAGCTGCATCAGTAAGCAAGGCACATACATACCCTTTTATGCACAGACAACGAGCTAATAACCTAAGGCAGCCAACCGTAACTGAATTCATCCTTTCAGCAATTTCTATATCCAGAATTCTACACATCCGAAATTCTCCAGGGTAATCCTTAATTAAGATGGAAAAGCATAGACCATGCTCCACGTTGCATGCTTGCATGGGAGCCATGCACTCCAAGATTACGCATTCCGTTAAGAAATATACTATCAAGGGAAATTTTGTTCTTCAACAAAGGCTAGGGAAATCAGGACCTGGAAAGTCCGCATCCATACAGGTTTACAGCAGAACAGTAGTCGATCCAAGTAAGTTCGATATTAGATTATATCATATCTCCAATGACTACTTTGTTTATCCACAAATGTAACGGTAAAGTTACAGTCATTTCAGTCAAGCAGAAAAAGAACAGCAAAGCATCAATACTTCTAGCCCCATCATTGCTCTAACAAAATATCATTTCACACTATTAGACATGAAACTACAGTACAGTAGGATTTATCTTTAATTTTTTCGCAACTTCAAACGAACCCCATGCATTTTGGTTCTGCAGGAATATGAGGAATTGAATGCCTCCTAGGAATCATGCTTACTCCATATGGTATCAACCTTTTGGCCACTAGAAATCTGACTTTTGCTGGCATGCATTTCATATTATTCCATCAGATTTGCACAACTAGAAATTAAGCAGAGACTATGATACAAGTCATGAAATATGATGCCACACCATCGAATCTTTCAAGCAAAGGAGTAGCTACGAATATAAAAGAATAATAAATTTCATCCAAAGTAGCATTAGACAGTTGCTGAACCTTGAGTTTGGACTGCATTAAACTGTTGCTAAACCTCGAGTTTGCACTATTATCGATAGGAACAGGCAAAGGGAAATTAAGTGACAAAGCCTACCTCAAGCATGGAAAGAGCATGAAACATAAAGGAATCAAGACAACAACATATAAAATAAAGCTCCACATTGACCCTGATTTTGGAACTCCAGGAGCATTTGTCATGATAAACCAACATAAGCATGAATTCTTCCTTGAATCTGCAGCTCTTGAAGTTCCAGACAAACAAATCATCCATTTTAACTGCAGGTCTTGGGTATACCCAGTCCAGAAGACAAAATCAGAGCGCTTGTTCTTCTCAAACACCGTAAGTTATAAACCAAACATAAAATTCTATATCTTCAAATTGCAAATGAAACTAAATACAATATTTTGGGCTACATTAGCAGAGTTATCTGCCAAACCAAACACCAAGTGCTCTAGTGGAGTTAAGGAAGTCAGAACTAATAAGCTTGAGGGGAGATGGAGCTGGAGAGAGGAAAGAATGGGATCGAATCTACGATTATGATTACTATAATGATCTTGGTTCACCAGATAAAGGTCAAAAACACTCCAGGCCAGTCTTGGGTGGTTCGGAAGTACATCCATATCCACGTAGAGGAAGAACAGGTCGACCTCCCAACAGCACTGGTATCCAACTGAACCAATCAATTCCCCCTGATTTGCCACCCCTTTTTCAATACCATGTTTTCAATATAGTATTTTCACTTTTTTCTTATTCAAATATAGATTGTTCTACTAAGAGCTGGACACAAAAGATCAACCTGGATGTATATGTTCCTTCAGACGAGCGTTTTAGCCCAAAAAAACTATCAGAGTTGATTATGATTTCAGCCCAGGCTACTGCAAATTATCTTATCCCTGAGACAGAATCCTTATTCAAACAAGATTCGAGTACTTTTGAGTCATTTGATGAGATACGTGACCTGTTCACTGGCAAGAGAAGTCGAGCAGTTCACGGAAAGGTCATGGAGAAATTGAAAAATATTGTACCAGATGAGCTTTTCACACAAATCATTCACACGAACAAAGAAAACTCGGAGAAATTTCCATTGCCTCAAATTATATTAGGTGATGCAGCTAGCAACCTATCTTTAAAATTTATCGAGTCTGAGCACTAGATGCTTCATTATTTGTTTAAGCATTTTTACATTCATTTTGCATATTACTCAGCAGAGAATGAGTGGGCCTGGAAGGATGATGAGGAGTTTGGACATCAAATGCTGGCAGGAATCAATCCAGCAAGAATTCAGTGTTTGCAGGTTTCCACTATCACCATCAACTTCATTCGATACAACAGCTGAAACCAGCATTATTTATTCAACTCAGAAACCTAGCAGGAAAACTAAACTGTAGATTATACTCAGCTCTGTTTACTTCGCTATGAGACATGAACCTTAAACACAATATGAAACAAATTAAACCTGACTTGATATGATATATATGCATTAGTTTATACATATTTATTATTATTCTCCATAGAATATGACATTTAAAAGCAAAATCAAATATATTTTCAATACAAATATAAGTACACACATGTATGCATACTTAAAATAATCTTATTTAGATGATTTCTACTAATTCTCATTGTTACCTTAAAGAGTTAATCATACAGTTAAGTATTCTTGCTATAAGTTAACCCCAATGCATAAGGTTGATAATATGTAATGAATTGCATTATATTAAAAGTGCACACCCTGCACATTTTGATCAGACTGTACCTTGCAGAAGTTCCCACCAGAAGGCATAGATGGGGTGAGTGCAATAAAGACATCAGATATAGAGGACAACTTAGATGGTTTGGATCTTGTACAGGTACACTTCTCCCACCTCCACCCTCTACCCCAACATATTCCCCCTCCCCTTAGGCCAAAGCTTAACATTAAGTTTGCAACAATTTATGACATTAGTAGGAGCAACAATTTATGACATAGTAGTTAAGCAATATGCAAGAAATGCAAGCTCAATAAACCTGGTTGTGTAGGTATAGTGAAACTTTATAGCTAAGAACCAAGTGAAAGAAGTTTCCAATGTACAGTATCCATCATCACTCAATAAAGAAGTAGATGAAGTTGAACTAGAACAAGCTGGAGAAATGTCGGCAGAGTCAACTGCCAAATGTTATCCATGCAAAATTTAATACAAACTTTCATGGACAAGGTGAAATTTGGTTCAGCACATGCAGGATGTAAATTTTAAATTTCATAAAATATACAGAAGATGGACAGTAATCACATTTCAGTATCTGCACATGTTTTCGAACAAGACACATTTCGGACCTTCAACCCTCACTGCTGAATAATTTGCACACACAATAGTTGCAAAACTCTCTCTCTCTCCATTACACTGCTTACCTTCCCAACCCCACCCGCTCCCCCACCACAACCCCAACCTTTTCTTGTATGTGTGCAATTGGATCTCCTCTTTCTTACTTTATGTGCACATCACAGAGGGAAAATTGAAACTGAGGAAGAAATGAAAAAAAGAATGGAAGGAACAAAAACAACAGCTCAAGCAACATCAGGATATATTTGCTACTCCATATTTAAATTACAAACTTTCATAAATGAGGTATTTAGTC